>CAKNYM010047586.1:75131-90718 GCA_932195095.1 Andricus curvator | reverse complement strand
ATATATATATATATATATATCGGTATATTCGGGTTCGGTTTCGATTCCTTTGGATAGAGAGTCCCTGTACAAAGGGTTTCTGCTGAATATGGTTACAATGATTAATAAGCAGTCGCGGACAATTGTCCAGGGATGGTCCCAAAGGAATAACCCCTAAGCGAAGGCGTGACAACCGTGCCGAAAGCTGAATGGCACCTGGGTGAGGTCTCTTAAACGGTGACTCTGGGACACCGGGCGACGCCTCAGAGTACCAGCCTTATCCTTGCATGCCGGGCTCTACAAGGATGGACGCACCCTTTCCCTAGCTGCTAGTGGGAACAACAATGAAACCACCAAAACACCAAAATGTTGTAGATGCGGTTCAAAACGATCGAACGCGCAGAGCACCCAACAATGGGTCGGCAAACAATGCGGACCATCCTAGAGTTCGGGGTGCTGAAAATAATTTAGATGGAAGCACGACGACGAATCGGCGAAGCGCTCCCATTAAGTGGACGGATCAACTCAGGGATGACGTGCTAGACTGCTACGATACCATCATTATCCCTGTTCGCGGAGGCTTTATGGCGGGTATTCACACTCTGTGGTGCCAGAAACACCTAGAGCTTCAGCACGTTTCGCATCAGTCTTTGCGAAATCAAGCCGACAACCTCCGGAAAAATGGATATGTACGCGGAGCGCTTGCCCAACCGCTGCTTGATCAAGCCGCAGACGAAGATGAGGAAGCGACATTAAGACCAACCGCAGAAAGCAGGCACCTTCTGAGAGATGATCGCAATTTCAGTACAAGGTGGAACATTAACATGCAAGTTGCTCCTAAGCCCTAAGATCTGGCTGAAATGGATGCCTCCCTCCGTACAGATATCTCGCAAGAGTCCGACCTCTGGACCATCAATTGCTTAGTTTATGGTGCTGCGAGAGCTTTGGCTGATTCAAATCGAAGGCTGAAACCGACGATGGATCAAAAGACCAAAAGACGCTTGCATCAACTGAACAAGAAGATTCGATGGGCAAGACAGAATGCGTCCCGTGTTCCATGTGTAATTGACTACATAAAATCTGGTAGACCGTTCACGGAAAGGGTTCGAAAGTTCGCCCAAGAACTAAGGATCTTGAATCACACACTAAACAAGTCAAAGCTGCTGACAATCAAGCAGCATATTGTTGACAAAATACGGCTGTTATCTGACGCAAGGAGAAGAATACACAGGAGGAAGAGATGGATCAGGAAGAAACAACAGTTTCTCGCTGACCCATCGCGCCTCTTCAGCGATCTCCCTGTTTCTGTAAAAAATCCACCCAAGCCCAAGGAGGTAGAGACTTTTTGGAGACAGGTGTACAAGATCCCGAAAACACTAAAGTTGTAAGAAGATACTGACAATATCATCCGCTTCAAGGAGTTTTGAGACAACCTCATAAAATCTGAGGAGGAATGTCCACCAATCACTGCCGGAGAGGTGAAAAAAGCACTTAGAGGCACAAAGAAGCTTTCCGCTGCTGGACCAGATTGTATCAAGAACTTCTGGTGGAAGAAGTTTACTTTTACAAACCAAAACATTTGGCCCGCATATTCACCTCACATTTAAAGCGGAGACGCCCATTCCGCAGTGGCTGGTGTTAGGGTGCACTACACTCCTGCCGAAAAAATGCAACTTGTCTAACCCAGAGAATTACAGGCCGATAACTTGTTTGAACACACTGTACAAGATTTTTACAGCTGTCCTAAGCAACAGGATTGTTCGACGAATTGAGCCTGTATGGCGAGAGATGTACGAACAACGTGGCACGAAAAAAGGTGTTGCAGGCTGTCGAGAGAACCTGCTAATTGACAGGTGTGTCTGTAAAGACGCTGCAGCCCATCAGCGCGTCCTGTCAATGGCCTGGATTGACTACCGGAAAGCTTTCGATTCAACCTATCATAGACTTATCATCGGTCTGTTGGAAAGCTTGAAAGTACATCCACACGTAGTGAGATGCATAGAGAGATTCATGCCTCTTTGGAAAACTAGATTTACTATCTTATCTAGAAATTATCGTCTGACAACGAACAACGTCACCTTCCAGAGGGGTGTCTTTCAAGATGATACCATGAGCCCTTTGCTTTTTTGCATCACACTTCTGCCTCTATCTCTCGCACTACGAAATTCTCCTGGATACCTCTGTGGCGACACTAATCAGCGCGAGCATAAGGTCACACATGTATTCTATATGGATGACCTGAAGATTTATGCCTCTGGTAAAAGCAAACTTCAAACTGCTATAAATATCGTCAAGAACTACACAGGAGAGATTGGGATGGACTTTGGTTTGGAAAAGTGTGCCAAAATTAATCTGAAAAAAGGAAAGATTACTGGCGTTCCCAAGGACCCTGAGCTTGTGGATATAAGTGTTATTAGACATCTTAATACTGGAGAGACCTATACATACCTGGGCGTAACTCAAAGCCGCATTTAGGACGTAACATCAGTGAAGTAATCTCTCCGAAGCAGATACAAGCATCTTCTCCGAAAGATTTGGTCTTACAATCTGTCGGCTTTGATCAATGTATCTGCGACTAACATGCTCGCCGTCCCAGTTCTACTCTACTTCTTTGGGGTGGTTCAATGGACGAAGAACGAGCTTAAGGCCCTTGATGTCACCACACGTAAGATCATGCATGTGCATAAAAGCTTGCATATAAATTCATCAGTTCTGCGATTATACATTTCACGCCGTCAAGGCGGACGCGGACTTCTGAATCTCCAGTGTCTTTATAACCGAATTGTTCTAAGTACAGCTCACATCGTTGCGAATGGCAGAGATCCTCTCCTAAAGATGGTCAGGAACCACGAGATGATTGGCGAAGGAGCGTTCCTTTACAAAGCCGCGGAGGAAGCGGCCGAGACCCTTGGCCTGCATTTTAACATCAGAAGTAAGGAAAGTGCATTACTCTATCTAGATGCTTCACTTCTAAAAGCCGGAGTAAAGAAAGCAGAGGTTGGAAAATTTCACCAACAGCTACTCGACAAGAAAATGCACGGTAACTTTCACAGAAATGTAGAAAAACAGTCCTTGTCGAAGGAGCAAACTTTTGCGTTCCTCAAATCATCAGGGCTTAATTCAGGTACAGAGGGTTTTATTTTCGCATGCCAGGACGGTGTCATTTCCACCTTAGCATACCGTGAGCGCATTTTATGTCAAGAAGTTCCCAGTAATAGGTGCAGAGCGTGTCATGCACACGCTGAGTACCTTGAACACATACTATCAGGGTGTCCGACCCACGCAGGAACTACGTATACATAATGACATAATGCGGCCCTAAGAGTGCTTTATTACCATCTTTGTCGCTCTTACGGTGTTGGTCGCGACCCTGCCCTGCCGAACGCTCCGAAGGAGATAGAGTCAATTGTCCAAAACGAGAAATGCCAAATTTTCTGGAACTACGATTTTCGGGCAGCAGTCTCCGTTGCGCACTCCAGGCCTGACATTGTTCTCCAAGACTTCGAGAAACGAACTATATTCGTGATCGAATTCTCGGCTCCGTCCAAATACAAAATCACTGCAAAGGAGAAAGAAAAAGAGGAGAGGTATCAAAACCTCAAAAGAGAGCTGCAACGACTGTACCCAAAATATTCGGTGCAAGTAATTGTCCTTGTGATAGGTGGTCTTGGAGGTGCGAAACTATATCTGGTTCGTAACCTCAAAGCCATACCCGCATGCCAAAAATATGCCAAGGCACTTGCGAGATGGGTGCAGAAAGCTCTCATCCTTGGGTCGCTTCGTGTCCTCAATACACACGACGGTTTCGCCGGCCTGTCGTTGTGATTTCCTCGTTCCCTGTGACCACCCATCTCGCGGTTGTGAGACGTGGACATAGGTGTGATTTACCGCTGTTCTACTGGGGGCTGTTGACATTTTCTTTTAGATGGCAGTTGCTCTCAGTGGGACCCTGCGGTGGTTGTTTAACTCTTTTTTTAAATTATATATATATATATATATATATACATACATACATAAATAAATACATATATCAAGCTTGTCTTGCTTAAAATATTAGCATTAAAATAATCAAAATAACTGAATTGAAAAATTATAGATTTTAGTGAAAAATTGATTTTTCCGAGATACTCTCGAATGTGTAAAAAATTTCTGAAGTACTGTGAAGTCCTTGATTTATTGTGAGCAAATTCGTTGAAAAAGGATTAAAATATTATTATAAAATTCAGTATACCATTAAGCCATTTCCCTTTCAGGGTAGGCGTAACACTACCCGATTCGGGTAGTGCTTCTAGGTGGATAGTTTTCTTGTAGTTATAAATAACTACAAGTTTGGGCTCACCACACCCATAATATGCCAACAGCACACAGTATTCTCGAATGGTCACCCATCCAAGTACTAACCGTGCCCAACGCTGCTTAACTTCAGTGATCTGACGAGAACTGGTTTTTTCAGCGTGGCATGGCCATTAAATTAATCCATGGAATCTGTGAAAAAGCCCTAACATGTCAGAATTTTTTAGAAAAAAATTTTGAAATTCCTTTCAAATCATTAAAATCAATCGAAAATTTCTTCGAATACCTCCAAATTATTAAAAATCATTAGAGTTGATACAGGAAAAACCTTAAATTACATAATTTACTTTAGAAATTTATTTTTTGATTTTAGAAATGTTTTTCTAGTCAATTTTTACGTTAAATCATAATTTTTTAATTAAATAAAGATTTAGATTTTTATAATTTTAGAAGCTTTTACTTTAAAATATTCAATTTACTTTTCAATTTCAACTCCTTCATAATGAAATTACTCAATTGCAATGGAAATTTTATATTATATTACCAAAAATCGAACCTTTTGTTCTTCTTCAAGTTTTGTATCAGTAGAAGATAAACTTGTAATCGGAGATTCATCAGTAGGATTTTGAAGGTCATCAAGCACCTGATTTGCGTGAAGAGGTACCTCGAATGGAAACTTAGAAGTAAACTTTTCCTAGAAAATACAATATTATTAACTACTTTTATCGCAGTATCATTCAATACTTTCATAGGTGTTCCTAAGAACTCTTACGTTTCTTTATATTTGCATTTATTTTTCAGCATTTTAAAATCATACTTTTTGTTCTGCATCGAGTTTTAAATCAGTAGAAGGTAACACTTGCAATCGGAGACTCGTCAGCAGGATATTGAAGGTCATCAAGCACATGATTTCCATAAAAAGGTGTCTGGGGTGGAAACATCGAAGTAAACTGTTCCTGAAAAAATACAATGATATTAACTATATTTATCGCGGTATCATTCAATACATTAAATATTTCTTCACACACTTCATAGGCGTTCCTAAAAATTCATAAGTTTTTTTTCCTTTTATTTTTAGGTATCTTAAGCATTATTTTCATCTTATTTTTAATTTGATTTTATTTATATTCTAAGCATTTTCGTATTACCATTTCTTGTGGCTGCAAAACTAAGGCGTGGGAAGGAACACTTCCACCAGAACCTAATTTTGCTTTACTTGCACAATTAGGGTGAATTTTGTTCTCATTCTTTATTTTTTCTACAAAAATACAGAAAAATTTTCAATATCCTTCAATAAATTTAATATACACATTCTTTGTGGGAATTATAATAAAATGAATTTATTATTAAGTGTACACAATTTTTAATTTCACAGAGCAATAATAAAGTAAAATAATACCCCTTTCTCTGATCTTATGAAAATCTCTCCTGCAAATCTTTTTCTCACTGGTGGACAGCGAAATATTGTCAGAATAGCATCACCCCTAAGTTTTTTCATTGTCCACTGTAGCCCACATCTCAGGCAAAAAGAGCATCTTTAATCAAGATAATCCAAATTAAATTTTGCTTATAATATTACTTATATTCTAATTTTCTATGGATTTTACCTCACAAACCCGTGATGTTGCACTTGGTAACCAATCCTGTTGATTAATGTTTCGCAGCCACAATTCGCGAAGCTTTTCATTCTTTGGAAAAGCTACATTTTCCCCGCAACACGTGTTGCAATATAGAATGCAGCAAATCGCCATATTTAATCTTTTTTATAAAAACTTCTTGTCAATAAATTGCGAACATTGCGAAAGTTCAAACATGGCCAACACGAGGGTTAACAAAACCTCAATCACTCGATGATATGAACGTCATATTCGATTCATATCCGGACTCGGAACAATAAACAATTGCAATATAATATAACATATTTATCAGAAATCAGTAAAATTAGGAAGTTTTACGTAAATTAAATGATTTTTCTAAAATGCGAACACTTTTGCCAAAATAACTATAATTTGAATTCTAGCGCCCCTGCGACAACTTCTGATTCCGGTTCGTCTGAAGCACAGTGGAGGGGGTAAGCTGTCTCAACTCTCCCTTGAGGATCTCTAGATCTCTAGGGTTTGTATCATTTTTTAATCTTCCGAAATTTTTTGTTCCAAGGTTGGGTCATAATCACGCAGTCAAAACCATATCTCAAACCACGAAGGAATAGTAAGGAGTGGTATCACCCCATGTTTTTGGTGAGCAGAGGTGGGACGAGCGACGTCCAAGAATTCGTTAATGCTTGCTACGAATGAAAACCTAAGAGCAAGATCGTGCACATGCGCAGAGCTCAAGTTTTCATTCGTGGCAAGCATTAACGAATTTTTGGACGTCGTTCGTCCCACTCCCCACTTACAGGGATACTACTCCTTACTATTCCTTCGTGTCTCATACATACATTTCGTGTGATATTAAATATTGCATTCTTTCACCCATTATTTTACTTCGAAAAAAAGTCTGAAAAAATTGAAAATAATTTTTAACTATTTGAATTAGATAATCTATGAATGTTTGATATATGATTTTGATTGCATGGTTATAATAATCTCTGAGTTAAAATGTTTGGAATATTATAAAATTATAGAAATTTAGAAACCCTTGGGAAATCCTTACTCTCATTCAATTAAAAAAAAAACGTATAACATTTGTCAACTTTTGGTAAAACGTTTTAAACGTTAATTTTTTTACTGAAATAGGTATAAAAAGACGGGAAAGTATGATTTTTGAAGAAAACTCAATTTCGTCAAAAAGTGGACATAGCGCGAAATTGAATGAAAAATTAATTATAACCCATATTTTGAATTAAAAGTTTATTTATTTATAGTAGAATTATCGTATTATCATAAAAATATTATTTAGTACAATCATTTTAAAAGACTATAGTCTCGACCGTTAACTACGTTACCAATTGAAGGGGGAGGGGGTCGGGCCAAAAACTACACTTGGCAATATGGATGGGGGGAGGGGTCAGTAAAAGTAACTTTACGAACTTATATGATGTTTATTACACTTCCTGATGATAAATTTTAACAAAGTTTGAAAATTCATCTTTGTACATTGAAAATTCAACCATTTTGTTGTAAATGTATCTTTCTTGGTTGAATATTACCTTTTATGTTGAAAGTTTATCTTCTTGTGTTTATAAGTCAAATACATTCTAAAAAAATCGACACAGTAGCTAGAAGACTCAACTCTTTTCTTGAAAATTTATCTTTTTGGTTCAAAATTCAACTATTTTGTTGAAAATGTATTACAGTTTGACCATACATTTTTAGGAATATGTTTCCCCCTATTTTCGTGAAAAATCACATCATTTCCCCTGTTTTGAAAGAATTTCAGGCTATAAAGTGTGCTCCTATTTTTAATTTGTCTTTATCAGCTCTACCGGCTCTCTGGTGTCAGTTTTAGTGACTTTGTAATAATTCGATGTTGTCTAATTTATTAAAAATAAATTTTTTTGTTGAAGATTCATCGCTTTGGCAGCAAATTTATCTATTCCATTTTCAGTACATGAATATTTTTAGTTAAAAAATCACATTTTGGGTTGAATTTTAAACTCTTTTGTTGAAAATTCATTTATTTTCTTTTAAGATTCATTATTTTAGTTGAAAATTCATCTCCTCGTTGAAAATTTATCTATTTTGTTGAAAATAAGTTTCTTTTGTTTGGTTGAGAATTAATCCTTTTGACTAAAAATGTAACTTTGCATTTTTGGTTGAAAATGCAACTGTTTGGTTGACTTTAACTGTTTTTTTCAGAATAAAATATGTTTGGGTTGAAATATAATCTCTTATATGATTCGTTACAAATTCTGCTTGAAAAATCGACCACTTGGTTTAAAGTTAAACTACTTTTTAAAAACATGGTTTTTTGGTTGGAAATTAAACTGTTTTGTAGGAATTCGCCTTTTTGACTTAAAAATTCCACAGTTTGGTAGAAAATTAAAGTATTTGGTTGAATATTAATATTGCTGTTGAAAATTCATACTTTTGGTTGAAAATTCAACTATTTTGTAAAAAAATCAACTGTTTTTTATTGAAATTTAAGTGTTTGGTACAAAATTAATTTTTTGTTGACAGATCATATTTTTGGGTTAAAAAATCAACTGTTTTGTAACTAATTGGTTCAAAATTCATCTCTTTGTGCTTAAAACTGTACTTGGTTGAAAGTTGAAATACTTTGTTAAAATTTAATTTCTTTTTAATATTCACATCTTTGATTGAAAATTTAATTTTTGTTGAAAATGCAACTATTTGGTAGAAAATTTATGTCTTTTGTTGAAAATTGGTCTCTTTGGCCAGAAAATTAATCTTCTTTGTTGAAAATTGATCTTTTTACTTGAGGATTCAACTATTTTGTTCAAAATTTGTCTTTTTTCGTTTAATTGAACTGGTTGAAAATACGTTTTTTTGTTGAAAATTAATTTTTTAAACTTAAGATTTAACGATTCCATTTTCGGTTCAAAAAAAATCTTTTTTTAGTTTAAAATTCACCTAATTGGTTTAAAATTCATCTTTATTGGTTGAAAATTCATCTTTTTGGTTGTTGATTCAACTATTGTATTGAAAATTCGTTTTTTCGTTCCAATAAACTGGTTGATAATTTGTCTTCTGGTAGAAAAGTCATCTTTCTTGGTTAATAAAAACTGATTGAAAATTCAACTTTTCGGATTGAAAATTCTACTGTTTTCCAAAAAAATAATCTTTTTGGCTTTAAAATTCAATTGCTTTTGGTTGAATTTAAAACTCTTGTTTGTTTGAAAATTCGACCATTTGGTAAAAAATCCACCTTTGTAGGTTGAAAATTCAACTGTTTTGATAGTCATATTTTTTGGTCGAAGATTGAACTATTCTATTACAAATTTGTCCTTTTTGATTGAAAATTCATCTGTTATGGTAGAAAAGTCATCATTCTTGGTAGAAAGTTTTCCTTGTTTGAAAATGAACTTTTTTGTTGACAATTCTACTTCCTTCGAAAAAATTCGTCTTTTTGGCTTACTTTAACTATTTGGTTAAGAGTTGAAATATTTTGTTCAAAATTATTTTTTTTTGCTTGAACATTAATTTATTTGGTTCTTAATGCAACTGGTAAATTAAATTATTTTTTTTGAGAGGGTTTTAGTTCTAATACTTGATAACTTCACTTCTCTGCTATTAGAGTTATTTTTGTCGGAAAAAAGTTTGTTTCATTTGTATGAAGCACTTGGGACTGACTTGCGAAACAATGGTCTCGCACGTAAGACTCTTTGCAAATAAAAACGTCTAATAACTGTGCTGCCCACATCTTGCCAGTAGGAAGTGAAAAGAATATAATATGTCCGGGAGTGCAACGAAAGTTCCAGTGAATAATACTTAAAACGCCTTATGAGTTCCTACTTCCCCTCATTTCAAATCTTAAAAAGTCTAGACATAATCAGTTGGTTTTATACTTCCCTAAATTAAAATAATCGTTAAAAACAACTTAATTGAACTTTTTAAGCCTCTCAAAGATTTTTTCTTCATGGGAATATTTGCCATGTGTCCCAGCCCGAAAAATCGATTGGGCTCAAACATGGGCAAATGCAGTCCTATTGGATACTAGTTTCTGGAAAAGAAAATCGTGCAATAACACATATTTACTGAAGGAGAGGTTTTAATTCTTTTGTCCATATATGATCTATTTTGGTAGTTTATAACTCATTTGATATTAATAAAAAAAATTTGATTCAGAGGCCAAAAAGATTTTTTTAACCTATGTTAATATTGTAGGTTCTCGAAAATTCAAGATACTGGGTAAACTACTTCAAATTTTCTTGAAGGAATTGTAAACTGCCAATCTTTTTTCATTATCTAAATGATATGCCTAGGTACTTTGAATTTGTAAATTTTTATGAATTTTTATTTTGTTTCTGTTGGGAAACCATATTTTCGAAACCAATTTTAGAAACTCTATAAATTATCTTAAAATTGTTTTAGTGATTTGGAAACATTTGTTATGTTAAAAAAGTAAAATGAGCCTGCAAAAAAATTCAAAAAGCTTTAATAAATGAAAATCGAGCAAGACCCTTAATCTTTGAATTGCTAAAGTTTTCCTAATTTTTATGGTTATAAGTATTTTAATCACATGCAAATTTTCAACAGTTCAGAAAAATGTGTACCTAGCAAGACTCTAAATTTATTTCAAATTATACAAATTTCAAATTATACATACATTTTACTTCGATAGAAAATACTGTCTGTACTGCATTGTAGATATTATTTCATTAATAAGATAATAACAATTTTTTACATTATTCTTATATGAATATGTATATTATAATAAACATTATAATAGTCATTTTTTAATCTTTATCATTAATTTACAAAACTCTTCGATCATTAATTTAAATTTCGATTAAATTTCAATGTAATGTATAATTTACTTTAATTAATTTCATTTCATTTAAATTAATTTAACCATTTAATTAATGTAATTTGTTCCTCTTAAAGGAATTTAAACTTTTTAGTGATAAGAAAATTCAGTTAAAAAAAAGCTTGCTTTAAAATATATATTTTTTAAAAGATTGCAAACTGGCTTCATGTTGTACATCTGCGCTGTGTCGCAATTTTATTATTTTTATATTAAAAACTGTGCCTCTCTGAATATGAGACGCATGTCATGCCTCGCACGTATGTGCCTATCACAAAGTGCGAGGCGCATGCCTCGCACATACGTGCCTCTCACATTGTGCGACGCATATGCCTCGCACGTATGTGCCTCGCACAAAATGCGACGCATATGGACCGCACCCTGCACCCACCGCGTGCCTCGCACGCCGTGCGGGTAACGTGCCTCGCCCGATTGCTGTCTGGGTAATTGAACGTAATTCAAGTCCAAAGTATATTAAATATCGTTCGTAAATAATTGAGGCCTCGCCAGGGGAACAAGCCCGAAAAAAATAATAGTTTACAAGTGCTTAGGTGGTATACGTATCATAAGATTTGTCGATAAGTGATCGGTAATGCAGAACAGCCACTTATCTTCTGGGATACATATAAGAAACTATTAAATACATTATTATTGTCAAACCGGTCGGTAGAGCGGGTGTTTTGTATTGGTACGGTAGAAACCTTTGCGCGTAGTCCGTCTCTAGTAGAATGTCAACGAATAAGAGGTTATATGACAGCTATCACTATTTTTATTATAAATAACTTATTCTTCTTGCTGGATATGTGTAAAGGTAATATTTCCAGTACATAAAATACCACAGACATGAACCATCATGTTTTCCCATCCTCAGATGTTTCGATTTTCATAAAAAGCTGCGGTCGGCTTTGATGCCCTCCGGTGTGGGACAAAGCCGACGAAATACAGCTTGTTAGATATAATTAAATGATCAAATCATTGTTTTATTCATGTAATTAATACTTATAGAAATATGATATACAATAATGTAGGACTCGAAATGAAAAAAATGGATCAATTCCACATCTTATTAACTTTAAAAAAATCATTGACTGTTAACTGGTTGGCGCTGCCCCACCTTACCATATGCAATCTTTTGCAATCCCATGCAATCTTGCCACTTTGCAACCTAGTGTACACGGAGAAAAAGGGATTTTCAGTTTTCACACTTAACATCTAGATATTTAGGGTGAACATATTTAATATTTAACTATAGAAAAACCATCTAGATGTTAAAGGTTAGTTCTGTGGATATTAAAAGATATATGTAAGTTACATACTAAGATTGACAACGACTTTAACATCTTGGATGTTTCAGTCTAACATCTGGAAGCTTCGGTTTAACATAAAAATATTTGTACGCCTAAGATCTCGAAAGGATAGTAGATGTTACGCGTTAATATCTGTATATTTACCGGTACCATCTTATACTTCAAACATTCACGTTTGAACATACATTTTTCTCCATGTATTACCTATACTGTGTTGGTAATTTGATATATTACCAAACGTGTACGGCTCTAATGATTAATTGATAATTTTTGCATGTAAGACATGTAAGATACAATAAATCGTACTTGAAAAAGTTTAATGTGAAGTTTACAGGAGTTTCTGTTGCATAGAGATCTTAATCTCATAAAGGAGGGGAATAGCTTGTCTGTGGTCGGTACCATTGTTAATCGCTTTGAGATTAAAGTGGATCTCCACCGTACACGACTCGTGCACATCCGACCAACAAATGGACTTGGCTCGTAGGACCCACGCGACAATGCTCGAGCACAGCCTCCCACGGCTCCAGAGTCCAGACCTCTTCTCTTGTCTTCTGCCTGGAGAACCATGGAGAACGGCTGCAGAGAGAACAAAGAATGAAAAACACCGTCTATATGGAGAACTGCCTAGCTCCTCTTAAGGGACTCTACAGGCTCGCAGTAAACAGTGGCGTAAATTTATGCATGAACCTATCCTAGCAAACCCCTTAGGGCTTAGGTTCTACGCCATTCCAATTCTCATATAGAAACATTTTTCGAATCACCATTTGTGTACGTCCAAATGAAGAGGGACCAGATTTTCGCATTTATTTTAGGACATATAGGGGAAACTATGCAACAGTAAGTCATTTTGCGGAGGTCATGTGAATTTAGCAGAATTTGCCAAAAAAATATTGTCAAAGCTTTTGATCACCACATTTGGAACAATATGCAGCAGAACTGGATGAAACTATGTGGAGATATTATGAATAAAAAATGTCAAAAATAAAAAAAAACTGATCTTGACATAAAAACAAAAAAATATGACTATCTCATTTGAACCGTTTTTATCTTAAATTTTTTCTTTGCAGTTTTTTGCTCTGTAATATAAGCTTGAAACTCATTTTCATTTTCGAGTCCATTCAGTGATACCGCTCTAACTAAGCCATTTTGATAACAACCTACTCTTGCTGACCTACTCTTCAAAAAGTGCACCGAGTAACAAAAAGTACTTTGAAAATTATGAATAAAAAACGGTAGATCCTTCATTATGAGTTAGAGCGGTATCACTGAATGGACTCGAAAATGACAATTTCGAAACATGATCAAATATTCCTTTCTATCAGTTCAGTTTGATTAGGTTTTGCTGGTAAAAAAATATTTAACGGTCCTGTCACATTTCAACTATGTTAATATGTACGGTGTGAATAAAAATTGAGTGAAATACAAATTGAAATCTATTTAAAATTCACCTATATATTGAAGAATTATCGTTATTTTCCCTTGTTAAGAGGATTTAATTTGAGAATTCATGTGTAATATGTTACAACTACAGAAATGAAAATGATTTCGTCTTTAACTTTTTCATCAAAGGCAATTCTTCAAAGAGAACTGTGAAGAAGGTATTTCGAGATTGTTTCTTTAAAAAGTTTGAATAACGAAATTCTGGATTTTATTCATTGTTTTCGGATGAAAATAATTTACAGATGGGTTTCGTTAAATGTTCCAGGGTGTTTTTTTTTGAAGTTGTTGATTATTATTGTGTAGTTGGTGATACATTTTAGGGCTTTTTCAAGGATGACTGGTGCGATTGTTTTAAATTTCCAAATTTTAGGTCTGGTTTAGTTTAAGGCAGCTGAGATGGGTTTCATTAAATGTGACAGAGGTGGTATTTTTGGATTTTTAATTACCATTGTGGGGTTGGATACATATTTTTAACTCACGCGAAGGTGACTGCTGTGATAATTTCTAATTCGATATTTTTTCGGCTGTTTTAGTTGAAGCCTGCTGAGATGGTATTCGTTAAATGTCACAGGGGGGAGTTTTAAATGTTTTTGACTGTTATTGTGGGGTTAGAGGTATAGTTTAGAGTCTTGCGATTATTTGCGATTATTTTCAGGTAGAAAATTGTTTGCTGTTTTGTTTCAAGGCAGCTAAGGTGGGGTCCGTTCAATTGACAGGGGTGGTTTTTCGAGATTGTTAATTATTATTGTCAGGTTGCAGATATGGTTAAGAATCATGTGAAGGCGACTAGTGTATGTATGTATACCATTAAGCCATTTCCCTTTCGGGGTAGGCGTGACACTACTCGATTCGGATAGTGTTTCTAGGTGGATAACTTGTAGTGTGATTGTTTTTAATTCGAATTTTTTTGCTGTTTTAGTTCAAGGCCGCTGAGATGGTGATGAATGTAAAGGAGCCGGTTATTTGGAATTGTTGATCATTATTGTGAAATTAGGTCTTTAGCTTAGAGACTTGTGAAGGTAAATTATTGTGATTATTCTTTATTTTAAATTTTTGGCTGTTTTATTTGAAGTCTACTGAGGATGGGGTTCACTAAATGTGACAGGGGTGGTTCTTTAAAATTATTTATTATTATTGTGGGGTTTGATATAACGGGCCGAAAGTAAATGCGGCGTAGAATTAGTAGAAGAACGAAAGCGAATTTGAAAAGTTTAAGCGTAACAACGGTATGAATGAGCGCCAGAGGGAAAGCGGATTGAAATACGCTAAGGGCAGAAACGGGTTAGACGCCTAAACTGTTTCTCCTCGCGGCCGAAACTCAACCCGTTTTTCCCTGTAGTCTCGTGGAAATCCATTTTCCGTCGCACCAGAAAACTAACGCTTATGAACTGACTCAAAAGTGACTTCCTACGGCAGTATATTGCCTATAAACTATGATATTTTGTGTATTCACAAAAACAAAAATAGTATTCTCTCCTCAACAAATGAATTTTTTCAGATCAATATCAATGAAATTTCTGACATCGTAGTAATTCATTTAAATAAAAAAAATTAAGATAGATGAAAATCGTTTACCATTACAAACGCGAATACGTTCAAAAATGGATTGAAATTTATTTCAACTTTCCGCTTTTTTGGGAGTTTAGATACAATCCAATTTTTCCCCATATTATATATTATTTGTAATTATATATTATGTATCATTATATATTGTTTGTAAGTTTTTAGTAAAAATTATGAAAATTTCTCTAGGATTTGTTATTGGTGTTCAAGAAATAAAATTGTCCTGAATTTGCAGAAATTTTTTCGTTGGCTTTTATTCTCTGATGTACAATTTGTATACGAAATACAAGAATGTAATTGCAACAATCATATACGCAAAGAAAAAAAAGTACAATAAAATTCTTCTCGAAAGTAAGTAGTGAAAAAATTAGTCTTCGTCGATCTCTTTAATATATTTAATCCCACAGTAATATTTCACAACCCCTAGGAACTACCCCTATCACATTTAATGAACCAAGTCAAAACTGCCTTCAACTAAAACCGCCAAAAAACTTTCAATTTAAAAATAATTACCACATACAACTTTTCAAGGCACCAGTTAATATATTTATTCCCACAGTAATATTCCACAACCCCTAG
>CAKNYM010047586.1:44398-75121 GCA_932195095.1 Andricus curvator | reverse complement strand
TATATTTATTCCCACAGTAATATTCCACAACCCCTAGGAACTACCCCTACCACATTTAGCGAACACTTTTTTTAGAGGTTTTCTTTTAAGGTAGCTGAGACTTGGTTCGTGAAATGTGATAGAGGTAGTTCCTAAGGGTTGTGTAATATTACTGAGAAGATAGGTATATTAACTAGAGTCTTGGAAAGTTGTCTGATGCAATAATTTTTTATTTGAAATTTTTTTGGCGGTTTTAGTTGGAGGCAGCTGAGAAGGGGTTTGTTAAATGTGATAGGGGTAATTCCTAGGGGTTGTGAAGTATTACTGTGAGAATGAATGTATTAACTAGAGCCTTGAAAAAGTTGTCTGGGGTGATTATTTATAATTTGAAAATTTTTTTGGTGGTTTTAGTTGAAGGCAGCTGAGACGGGGTTTGTTAAATGTGATAGGGGTAGTTCCTAGGGGTTGTGGAGTATTACTGTGCGAAGAAATGTATTAACTAGAGCCTTGAAAAGTTGTCTGGGTTGATTATTTTTAAATTGAAAGTTTTTGGGTGTTTTTAGTTGAAGGCAGCTGAGACTTGGTTCGTTAAACGTAATAGGGGTAGTTCCTAGGGGTTGTCGAATATTACTGTGGGAATAGATATATTAACTGGAGTCTTGAAAAATTGTCTGTGTTAATTATTTTTTATTTAAAATTTGTTTGGTGGTTTTAGTTTAGGGCAGCTCAGACTTGGTTTGTTAAACGTGATAGGGTTAGTTCTAATGGGTCATGTAATTTTACTGTGGAGATAGGTTTTGTCAACTGGAGTCTTGAAAATCTGTCTGTGAGGATTACTTTTAATTTGAAATTTTTTTGGCGGTTTTAGATAAAGGCAGCTGAGATTTGGTTCGTTAAATGTTATAGGATTAGGTCTTAGGGCCTGTGTAATATTACTGTGGGGATGGATGTATAAATATATATATATATATTTCGATTCGGTTTCGATTCCTTTGGAATAGAACTAGAGGGTCTATGACAAAGCCACCGAACGCATCCTCGGGTTGCGGATAGAGGGTCCCTGTACCAAGGGTTTCTGCTGAATATGGTTACAATAATTAATAAGCAGTCGCGGACAATTGTCCAGGGATGGTTCCGAATGAATAACCCCTAGGCAGAGGCGTAAAAACCGAGCCGAAAGCTGAAGCTCTACAACTATGGACGAACTCTTTCCCTACCTGCTCGTGGGAACAACAATGACACCACCAAAACACCAAGAAGTTGAAGATGCGGTTCAAAGCGATCGGACGCGCAAAGCACCCGACAATGGGTCGGCAAACAATGCCGATCATTCTAGAGTTCGGGGTGCTGAGAATAATGTAGATGGAAACACGACGACGAACCGGCGAAACGCCCACATTGAGTGGACGGATCAACTCAAGGATGACTTGCTAGAGACTTGCTAGACTGCTACGATGCCAGCATTATCCCTGTTCACCGAGGCTTTATGGCGCGTAAGCACACTCTGTGGTGCCAGAAACACCCAGAGCTTCAGCACGTTTCGCATCAGTCTTTGCGAAATCAAGCCGACTACCTCCGGAAAAATGGATATGTACGCGGAGCGCGTCCCCAACCGCTGCTTGATCAAGCTGTAGGTGAAGATGAGGAAGCGACATTAAGACCTACCGCGGAAAGCAGGCACCTTCTGAGAGATGATCGCGATTTCAGGACAAGGAGAAACATTAACATGCAAGTTGCTCCTAAGCCCCAAGATCTGGGGCTGATTCAAATCCAAGGTTAAACCGACGATGGATCAAAAGACCAAAAGACGCTTGCATCAACTGAACAAGAAGATTGTATGGGCAAGACAGAATGCGTCCCGTGTTCAATGTGTGATTGACTACCTAACATCTGGTAGACCGTTCACGTATAGGGTTCGAAAGTTCGCCCAAGAACTAAAGATCTTGAATCACGCACTGAACAAGTTAAAGCTGCTGACAATCAAGCAGCATATTGTTGACAAAATGGGGTGTTATCTGACGCAAGGAGGAGAATACAGAAGAGGGAGAGATGGATCAGGGAGAATCAACAGTTTCTCGCTGACCCATCCCGCTTCTTCAACGATCTCCTTGTTCCTGTACAAAATTCACCCAAGCCCAAGAAGGTAGAGACTTTTTGGAGAGAGGTATACAAGATCCCGAAAACACAAAAGGTGCCGAAGAGGTGAAGAAAGCACTTAGAGGCACGAAGAACTTTTCCGCTGCTGGACCACATTGTATCAAGAACTTTTGGTGGAAGCAGTTTACTTTTACACACCAACATTTGACCCGCATATTCACCTCATATTTAAAGTCGAAAAAGCCCATTCCGCAGTGGCTGGTGTTAGGACGCACTATACTCCTGCCGAAAAAAGGCAACTTGTCCAACCAAGAGAATTACAGGCCAATAATAATAGCAGGCTGTCCTCTCAATGGCCTGGATGGACTACCGGAAAGCTTTCGATTCAAGCTCTCATAGACTTATCATCTGTCTGTTGGAAAGCTTGAAGGTGCATCCACACATAGTGAGATGCATAGAGAGATTGATGCCTCAATGAAAAACTAGATTTACTATCTCATCTAGAAATTATCGTGTGACAACGAACAACGTCACCTTCCAGAGGGGCGTCTTTCAGGGTGATACCATGAGCCCTTTGCTTTTTTGCATCACACTTCTGCCTCTATCTCTCGCACTACGAAATTCTTCTAGATACCTCTGTGGCGACACTAATCACCGCGAGAATAAGGTCACTCATGTATTTTATATGGATGCCCGCGTAGAAATGGTCATCATGGGACAAAACACAAGTACCATGGCTCAAGTCTTGAATAAGTTTTTGCCCATAGTTCGCCCATAATATGGCTGAAGTATGGCTTGTGTCCGAATCCCATGGTTCCACCATGGGAAATTACGAAATGCATTGAAAAAATGTCTTAGGCCAATTTTATGACGAATTGTGTCAATTATATGGCTGTAAGTTGGTCCAACTTCAGGCCAACTATTTTACTCTGGATGCGAATTTTCATCAGCCCAATATCAAAGTCAACTTTATCGAAGGTCGGTCTACATACCGAAATGATAAATATCGACCAATTTCGTTTGTCGACCATTGTTCCAACATATTCTACCCAGGGATCGGAACCTTTTAGGTTGGACCCGAGGTTTAAAGGTTCCTTAAGGGTTCGGGTCCGCACTGGACCCTTTGATTTCTTAAGGGACGAGTCCGGACCCGAACCTTTTAAATTCTTAAGGGTCCAGGTCCGAAACCGAACCCTTTGATTCCTTAAGGGTCCGGGTCCTACTTTTTAAATTCTTAAGTTTTTGGGTCCGAACCCGGGCCCTTTGAATAATTATGGTTCTTCGAATTATATTTAAGAAATTGCCACAGGTGATTTGAGAGAGAGAGAGTTTAGTTTGAGGTATTGAAATTATTGAGTTAATTTGAGATTGCGCAAAACATTTCGCCGGGAACTAAGGATGCGCAGAAAAGTGATACTTCGCGTTATTCTGCGTAGTAAAGTTACGGAGTATTGGTAGCTGCGAATCAGAGTTCAATGGCACATATGACTGTGCAGTAAAGTTTCACAGCATTTACATCTGCGCAGT
The DNA here is from genome assembly GCA_932195095.1 of Andricus curvator. Lineage (NCBI taxonomy): Eukaryota > Metazoa > Arthropoda > Insecta > Hymenoptera > Cynipidae > Andricus > Andricus curvator. The sequence continues at coordinate 71,518 of CAKNYM010047586.1, read as the reverse complement.
ATAATATACGGCACTTATGGCTGCGCAATAAGGTACGGGGTTGCTTTTAGATGCACAGCAGAGTTACATAGCACTTACATCTGCGCCTTAGATTTCTATGAAACTTGCGAATGCGCAGTACAGTCATACGACAGATATGGCTGCGCAGTAAGGTCAGAGGATACATATAAATGCGAAGTGCAGTTACGTATCACTTATATCTGCGCAGTACAGTTATATGCCACTTCCGGACGCGCGTTATTTTCAGATTCAGGGTAGAGTTACATAGCACTTATGTATGAGCAGTGGAGTTCTATGAAACTTACGAATGCGCAACACAGTTACGCGACATGTATGGATGCGCTGTAAGGTTAGGGGTACTTATAAATCTACATTACGGTAACATGGCACTTACATCACTGAAGTATCGGAATTATCGACATTCATAGAATTCGCGAAATTCACGGCATTCATAGAATTCACGGAAATCATTGAACTAACGAAATTCACAGAATTGACTTCATTCATGAAATTCACTGAATGCATGTAGTTCACTGAATTAATAGAATTCACTGAATTCGTTAATTTCCTAAATTCAATGAATTCTGAGAATTCCGTGAATTCTTTGAATTTCATGAATTCCGTGAATTCCTCCAATTACATTAATTCCGTGAATTCCGTAGGTTTCAAAAATTGTGTGAATTCCGTGAATTATATACTCTGTTCACCGAGAGCACGAAATCGGTCGCGCAAGTTTTTGTGAAAGAAGGCGTCGACAAATTTTGTTTCGTTCGGTCGACAGCCAATTGCAGTTAAAGGAGGACACAATTTTTTCAAATAGACTGACCCAAGTGTTCTCCTAAATTTTGTGTAGCCTGACTGAGGGGCAGATGAGCGGATCGTACGTGACAGTTACAATAGGCCATAAATATCAAGGGAATTTCCAGCCAAATACTCACGCCTACGATTCCTCTTCTTTGACAAGCTGCCACAGATAACGAAATTTCGTCATTTCAGACATTCGTTCTATCGGTGAACAAAGTATATGAATGCCGTGAATTCCGTTAACCCCCGACCTTACAGCGCAACCATAACTGCCGTGTGACTGCACTGCGCATCCGTAAGTTTCATAGAACTCTACGGCTTAGATTTAAGTGCTATGTAACTCTACTGCGTATCTAAAAGCAACTCCTCACATTACTGTGCAGCCATAAGTGCCGTGTACTATACTACGCATCTGTAAGTTTCATGTAACTGCACTGGGCAGCTGTAAATGCCGTGAAACTTTACTGCGCAGTTATATGTGCCATTGAACTCTGATGCGCATCTACAAATGCCCCGTCACTTTACTGCGCAGAATAATGTGAAGTATCGCTTTTCTGCGTATCCTTAGTTCCCGTCGAAAACTTTTGAGCAATCTCAAGTTAACTCAATAATTTCAATACCTCAAACTAAACTCTCTCTCTCTCAAATCGCCTAATTTCTGAAATATAATTCAAGGAACCTTGTGGGTTGGATCCGATAGTAAAGAGTTCCTGAAGGGTCCGGTCCGGACCCGACGCCATAAGAATTTAAGGGGTCCGTGTACGGCCCCGGACCATTAAGAATTTAAAAGATCCGGGTTCGGTCCTGGATTCTTAAGAAATTAAAGGTTCCGGGTTCGGACCTAGACCCTTAATCATTTAAATGGTTCGGGTCCGGACTCGTCCCTTAAGAAATTAAAGGGTCCAATGCGGACCCGAAACCTTAATGAACCTTTAAACCTCTGGCCCAACCTAAAAGGTTCCGATCCCTGGGTAGAATATGTTGGAACAGTGGTCCACAAACGGAATAGGTCGATATTTATCATTTCGGTATCTCGACTGACCTACGACAAAGTTGGCCTGACACTGGGCTGATGAAAATTCGCATTTAGAGTAAACTAGTTCGCCTGAATATGGGACTATGGGCAAAAAATTATTCAAGACTTGAGCCATGGTACTCGTGTTTTGTCCCATGGTGACCATTTCCACGCGAGAGAGTAGACCATGCTACATTACTAACCAAATTAAAATCGTACGGCGTTAAAGGAAATCTATACAAATGGTTGAACAGTTATCTAGTGGTTAGGTCCCACTATGTTCGAATGAAAGGTTTTAATTCAAATAGCTTTATTTCATCATCAGGGGTTCCTCAAGGATCTCACTTGGGGCCAACCTTATTCAATATTTTCATTAATGATATAATTCATGTGATAACATGGGCGAGATTTCTGCTATATGCAGATGATTTAAAACTATTCATCGAAATTCGATCTGTAACTTATGCTCAAAGGTTTAAGGAATATTTAAATAATATTGTAATTTTGTGCGAAAATAATCGTATGACTTTTAATGTTTCGAAATGTTCAATATAATCTTCTCACGTAAATTGAGTAGAATCTCTTTCACGCACAGCGTAGACAATTGCCCACTTCAGAAAGATTCAGTTGTTAAGGACTTGAGAGTATGGTGCGATGGACAACTAAACTTCGTTACGCACATCGAAAAAATTGTATCCAAAGCTTTCAGAACGTTGGGATTTATCTTGCGCTTCTTAACCGATTTCCGAAGAGACTCATCTTTCAAAAATCTTTACACGTCAATTGTAAGGCCAATACTAGAATATGCGTCTGTAGTGTAGGTCAGTTATACCAGCCACCCCCCCACTCTTAATGTTCGGGTTTTTATAGCCTACTGGATTGCACCGCAAATGCGCTGATATCCGCCACCAATAAAAATGTTGGGCCAAGAAACTCTAGGAGTTATAGCATGTGTTACGCGTGTGGGGCGACACGCCAGCCCCCCTCCCCCATTTGAAAAATCATAGTTTAAATTGCATGACCTTGAAGATCTCCAAATGCGCTGATATGCGCCATCATGAAACAATTTTGCGCCACATTGATACCCGAGTTATCACTAAAAAATTGTGCGCTAGCTAATTAACGAAGATAGGATTGGGGGGGGGGCCAGTGTGACACAGGTGTTAAATCTTCGACAGTGACATTAAATTTAAAATTACGGATATGGAGTCATTCGTTTTCAAATGCGCTCATATGCGCCACAAAAATGTTTTGCAAACTTTAAAAACTGTCAACGATACGAAGGTTTTAATACTTTACAAAATGATGACCAAGTGGTCACCAACAAATTAAAAATTTTTTAATCCGCAGTGATGAAGGGATTTTCGTATGAAATTTCAAATGCGCCATGAAAATTTTCTGAATATCTTGAAAATGGCGCAAAATATGGAGGTCATAACATTTTGCAAAGTGATGACCAAGAAAATGAAAAGTTTTTAATCCGCAGTGATAAAGGGACTTTCGTGTGGGTTTTTAAATGCGCTAATGTGCGCCATAAAGATGTTCTGCATATCTTGAAAATTGCCCATGATATTTCGTGAACTTCTTGTATTACTTGAATTCTGTGAATTTCTGGAATTCCGTGAATTCCGTCAATCCCTTGAATTCCGTCAATTTCGTGAATTCCTGGAATTACTTCAGTACCTTGAATTCCATGATTTCCTTGAATCCCGTGAAATGCGTGAATTTCTTTAATCGCGTGAGTTTTCAAAATTTCTTAAATTCCGTGGGTTTTATGAATTCCGTGAATTCTTCGAACTGCTAAAATTCCCTGGATCCAGACAATTCAGGGAATTCCAAAGACTTCAAAAAAGTGCAAGGAATTCAGGGAATTTAAATGCATTTTTGATTCTCTTAAATTTCGAGGACCCGGTTTGTTTCGAGAACCCGAGACAGGTCGGGTTCTCGAAATTTGCGAGTACTTGCGATGTGCCGCATACTCAAATTGTTTCTGGTACTGGAACATTTTGAGTACCCAAAGCAATTAAAATACCCGACACAACTCGAAACCAAGCGGATACTCGAATTTTTCGGGTTCACAACAGTTCGAGTATTCTCGAGCCCAGCCCGAAAAAGTTGAGCCCGAATCGGCCCGAGCTTTCGAACTTTTTGCACATTCCTACTGATGGTATTAATTGAGATGTGCACATTTGGGAGTGTCCCATCCGTGCACGTGCACAGCTGTGTCAGTATTCAACAATGGGCACAGTTGTACCACCGGCCCTCGACGTGCACAGTTGGGCTCGTGCACAGTTGCTCCGTGCACAGTTGTACACCTCGCAAATTGAGATGTGCACAGTTGGGAGTATCCCATCAGTGCACGTGGACTTTTCAGTTAAAAATCTGATCGTTCTATTTGAGGCGTGCACAGTTGGGAGTCTCCCATCTGTGCACGTGAACCGTTTGTAGGATACCATCTGTGCACGGCGACATTTAGACGTGCACAGATGACACCCTGCGAACGGTTCACGTGCGCAGATGGGACACTCCCAACTGTGCACGTCGAAATTGAGACGTGCACGGATGGCCCAGTGCACAGTTGTGCTTGTTGCCAAAATCGTGCACAGAAGGGCTCCGGCACAGTTACTCCGTGCACAGTTGTCCGTCACCCGCAAAATGTAATGACCTCCATATCCTGGGCAATTTTCAAGATATTCAGAAAATTTGTATGGCGCATATAAGTGCATTTAAAACCCCATACGAAAGTCTCTTCAACACTGTGGATTAAAAACTTTTGATTTTGTAGGTCATCACTTTGCAAAATGGACCTCCATATCTTGGGCAATTTTCAAGAAATTCAGAAAATTTTTATGGCGCATATGAGCGCATTTGGAACCCCACACAAAAGTCCTTTCATCACTGTGGATTAAAAACTTTTTATTTTGAAGGTCATCACTTTGCAAAATATTATAACCTTTATATCTTGGGCAATTTTCAAGAAATTCAGAAAATTTTCATGGCGCATATGAGCGCATTTGAAACTCCATACGAAAGTCTCTTCAACACTGTGGATTAAAAACTTTTCATTTTGTTGGTCATCAATTTGCAAAATTTTATGACCTCTTTATCTTGGGCAATTTTTAAAATATTTAGAAAATTTTTATGGCGCATATATACGCATTTGAAACCTCATACGAAAGTCTTTTCATCACTGCGGATAAAAAACTTTTTCATTTTGTTGGTCACTACTTGGTCATCACTTTGTAAAGTATTAAAACCTTCGTATCGTGGACAGTTTTTAAAGTTTGCAAACATTTTATGGCGCATATGAGCGCATTTGAAGACGAATGACTCCATATCCGTAATTTTAAATTTCATATCACTGTCGAAGATTTAACACCAGCGTCACACTGCTCCTCCCCCCAATCAAATTTGTTCTTGATGGCGCATATTAGCGCATTTGGAGATCTTCAAGGTCATGCAATTTAAACTTTGATTTTTCAAATACAGTAGAAGTCCGATAAGTTTCTCATTTCGGGGCTGTAGGGGCGGAAAATTCCAGGAATTGCGGACTTATCGGATGCCCCCTCTAGTAGCACGATATTAGTTGCGCGCATGCGTAAGAATGATGCGCAAATCATAAGCAAAGTAGCACACGTAGTGGGAGAACCCCAATTAGTGTGCGTGCCGTGCGTGTGATGACGTTTTAAGGGGAGTGTACACTTATCGGACGGCAACTTATCGGACTTGTACTGTAGGGGCTATATCAGTAGCTTATAAGTTGCAAATACCTAGAGATTCAGGATATTTGACTATAACTTCTGAAATAATCGGATGGAATCTCTTGAGAAGAGGAGGAAACAGTCCGGGCTTATTTTTCTATACAAACTATTAAATAGACTTATAGATTGTCCCAAACTACTTGAACAGATATCAGTAAGAGTTCCTCCTAAAGAACTAAGGCATTCCTATAAATTTGATTTCTCAATACCTGATCATAAAACAGAATATGGCTTTCACACTTCAATCTCGGAAATATGCAGAATTTTTAATGAGAAACTCTCTGACTGTCAAGATATTAATATATTTGGTCGATCAACAAATAAGGTGCTTACCTAAATAAACATCAATTTCAATATTAAGCATTGTGTAATCTCTTGTAATCTTTTGATACAAAAATCTTTTGAACAAAAATATAACTCAGTTTATTATGGTACTTGTATAGGCTTTAGATCCCTTGTATCGGTTTCACTAAATTATTAATGCATTTGTTCGTTTTAAGTTTCTTCTAACCATGTTCGAATATTTTCCTTTTACCCTTCTTCATCATTTATTATGTGCTTTTTCATACACCTTACATATTTTTGGCCTTGAATGATTTAAAATCACCTTCGGAAAATTAAAATATGTGATGTTGATAGAAAACTACACTTGAACTTTTAAAAACTACCCTTTAGATCAATATTTTTCTTCTTTCACAGTTCTTCACATAATTTCTTGTAAGAAAAGTCCTAGGATTACTTCAGAAGGATTACTTATATATTTTATAGGTAAAAAAATAATTTAAAGACAATTTGAGTTTAGGTTCTGAACCTTTAAACAACCCTAAATAAAAAATGTATGATGCCGTCTTTTGGCGAAAAATGCGTAACTGTTTTACTAGGATGTCACAAAATGAGGCTGGGATATAATCACCTCGTGCAAACTAGGGTATTACCCTTAGAAGGCAATAAAGTATCCTCTGTGAAGTACATATAGTTATATTTTGTTTATTTTTTATTCTTGACGCAACTCTTCAGATACTTAAAATTTTAAGTGAATACGTTTCCGAAATTAGAATTAGAAAACACTTTATTTAACAGAATATCTTCTGAAAATTAAAAAAGCACTCCTGGAAAAGGTTTCATACAAATATTTTGCTTTTTTGTACTGAAAAAAATTTTCTACTAAAGACGAAATCAATTATAAGCTCCTTTACCTTCCAGTTCAAGGTGACATTAACGAACTTCCTGATTGTACTAAAAAGATTCTCATGAATGTCTTAAAAAATAGATAGCCCATTCAAATGTGTTAATATATTGTAGTACTTTGAGTGTTGCACATAAAAATAAAAAATAAACAAAATAGAAGTTTCTGTACTTTACAGAGGGTTTTTTTGCCTTCTAAGGATTATTTTGTATTAGTTTGTATAGGTGAAATTAATTTTCATAAGTACCAGACTCATTTTGTGACACTGTGGCACTTCTCGCCAATAGGCGATATTTTACCTTTTTTTATAAATAAGAGCGGTTTAAAGACCCAAAACCGGAACTCAAAGAGTCTTAAATTTTTTTTTTTAATAAAATATTTAAGTAATTGAATGGTCGGAGAATATAAGGGGCTAACTCTCATTTGGAAATTTTTTCAGAAAAACTGTATCATTTGTTATTTTCGTGTACATTTTTGTTACCGTTAATAAAACTGAAAGAAAATAGTATAATATACAACATATCAAGGTGTCAGAGCAATATTTGTAATATTTCTCCAACTGTGGGCTCATAAAATTTCCCGAGAGCTATCCCAAGGGGTATTCGGGGAACATAAAGGGCTAACCCTCGAGCCACTTCTACATTCTTGCTGCATTTAAATTACGATGAACACTTTTTTTCATTTTTCTACTCGAAAAACCTACTTGGGCGAATCATTTTTTGTTTCAACTGCTTCGAAAACTTTCTGAAATAACCTTAGTGCAATTCGTGGATATTTTCAATAATTAATTGTGCACAAACGAAAAAAAACGAGGAATACTCACGCATGTCACTTGTTGATGGACAACGGGCTCTTGTATGTAGTTTTCAATGTAACATAGGCACAAGCACCTGTTCGTAGTGTCCATACCTATCTTTAGAACCGGCAGATTATAGCACCGCAGACTAGTATTCTTTTCTTAAAAACTCACGGGACTAACCAAAAATCATGAATCTCCGAGTACCCATTGGGATGTCCCCTTTGGGAACTTTGTTATTTCATAAAAAATAGTAAAATTCAATTTTGTAACTTCTTAAAAAACACGATACGTAGGACATATAGGAAAATACAAAAAGCCAGAAAAGTCAATTTTGAAAATTTCGTGGGTTAGCCCCTTATGTTCCCCGACCATTCAATTCTTCTGAAGTAATCCTACATTTTTCTTCTGAGAAATTATGTGAAGAAGTGTAAAAGGAGCAAAATATCTTTCTAAAGGGTAGTTTTTAAATGTTAGATGTAGTTTTTTCACTGGTTCACATTTTAACATTTACAAGGTCATTTTTAATCATTCAAGGCCGCAACTATGTAAGTTGTATTAAAAAAGCTTATTATAAACTTCCATACCCCTGTAAAGGGTGGTTTTTACACTTTTAAGGACAGTATGCTGAATAAAATTATTAGATTAATGAAATGATTGCTTTTACGTAACTCGTTTCTCAGTTTTACAGCAACAACAAACTTAAAACTTTTTAACTTTTAAAAACCTTGGACTACCCTTGGTGAAATAATTTGTACAAAAAAGTACAAAAAACAAAAACCATTTTTACAGGTGTCTATAAATAAATGCAATAAATTACAACCAAAATTACAGGAAAGTACAACGTTTTTCTATTATTCGGACGAATTTTTTACTTTTTTTGTACTTTTTTGTATACTGCTGTATTTTAATGCAGTTTTAATTTTCTACAAGAATTTACCAAAAAAGTACAACTACAAGAATCTACAGGTTTTGCAGCCGAAAAGTTGTTCTTTTTCGAACTAGGGTGACAAATATTTAGAATATTGCAATGACATAATTTTAAATTAAGATGTATACATTATAGCTATTACAAAAAAAACTTCTATAAACTTTGAAGGAATGGTAGAATATTCAAAGATAATAATGAATCATCGTTATTAAAGGGCAAATCCTTACGTTTGAAGCTTTTTTTCTTCAAATATATATAGCAATCGATTGGACACCATATCGATGGGTCCTAAAAGAAACTACGAAACTCGCGCCGGCTGATAGAAAATACGTTTTTGGCGCGCTCTAGACTAAGTATATATAAATTTCTATATACTTAGTATAGAACGCGCCAGATACGTATTTTCTATCTGCCACCGCGAGTTGCGTAGTTTCTTTTAGGACCCATAGATATATGTAGTAGTATACCATTAAAAAATTAAACCATTTCCCTTTCAGGGTAGGCGTGATATAGATATATGTAATTTAAAATTATTTCCTTGCAGTGATTTATAACAGTTTTGTAGATATTTTTTTAATGCACAATTTTAGTTTATTCATCTTTTTTCGTATCTTATATAGTTTGACCCGAAAATAGAATTTTTGATTTTTCATTATTGTTTTGTGAGATCAAAATTTGAATTTTCGATTTTTCAAGAAAATTCAAAAAGTTGTTATGACAATATTGTTGGGTGTTCAAAAAGCAACGTTTTTCTTCTCTTGGCTTTTTTTTCATAACGTGCGTTGTTTGGCTTAAAATTTTAATTTTCGTTTTTTTTAAATCTTGTAAATCCAATAACTCTGGTAAATTTTTTTATCAAAAAAAAGTCAGAAGGATATATTGTTCGTATTTTTGTGTACTACGCAAAGCCGTACATGGAAACTTTGAATCTTGAAGAAAATGGTCTCAAAATTTTTGAAAATGCTCAATCTTTCTACATTTTTATCCAAAATAGTTGGTTTGAACAAAATAATTGAACTTGACCTTCAGTTTCCGAAACCAAAAGAGAGTATATATATATAGACCAATCTAATAGATTAATTCTTTCAAAAGTTATCGTGCTCACAGACAGACATTCGTAAAACTCTGTTTTTCTCGTTCAGAAGGTGTCAAAACGTGGACATTTGAAAAAGACGGGAGGGGGCTCAAATTTTATACAAATCCAATACCTTCTCTGATGAAAATGTAAAAACTAAAAATTTTTGTGAAATAGGTTTTTGACAAAAAAGAACACTGCGGTTGAAACGTGAGATTCTCAAACATTATTTTTATGTAAGAGTAGAAATTTTTATTTAGGGCACTTGCTGAAACATCAAGAATAATAATCAAAAAAGGCTCTTGGAAGAAAATTCGTGACTGGAAATGATGGATCATCTATTCATTAGACTCGGAACGACTGTCAAAGGAATTCCGAACGAACCGGAACACGTGTGAAGTGGGTTGAATGGGCAGTTAGCCCGATTCTACGATAGACTTGCGAAACAACCGTGGCGATTTTTTGCAGATAGACGAAGACCTTTTTGCGTAGCATCTGGTGGCAACTGCAATTGCACTCTGGAGACCGGTAACACACGTTAAACGATGATGGAAGAGTATTTGGTTCCCGGTTCTGACAAGAAAGAGAGTACGGACGGTGTCAGAGCCTAGCCGGTTTCCGGGGAGCATCGTGCCGAGGGAATCGTGTTTCTACAGGAAAAGTATATCCAGCTGTCATACATGTCACGCTTTCTAGTTTAACCATATACTGAAAAAAATTACTGGATCAAAGGAAATACGTTTCTTTCTTTTTTTTGTACCAATAAGGATTTGCCTACTTTAGTTGAAAAATATTGCTTCCTCATACAGGGAGGTTTGTAATGACCTAAATTTTCAAATATAATTTTTTGACATATTTCGATGTAAATCGACCCCAGAAGTTCCAAAATACAATTTTTAAAAAATCCATGTGTGTGTATGTAACTTTTTCTGTTCACCGTATCTCGAAAAGTAAAAGAGCAATGATCACGAAATTTGAAAGAATTGTAGCTTCGACTGATATTCAGGTCTGATGGATTTTGAGAAAACTATTTTGATATTCAAAATACAACAATACGATATCTAGAATATTTCTTCGCGTCTTTAAAATGCATCGATAGACCTATTTTTGAAACTCTTATGACCTACCAGTACCGATTTATGAAGTTTTAAAAAAATTATATTTTATTTCATCTTAATGATTCTTATGTGGCTCGTTATAATTTTCTGAAACTTGAGTATAATTTAGAAAATCTGAATTTCATCTAACCCTGAGAAGGGAGAAAAAGAGAGGATGGAGGAGATTTGCGAACGTAAACTATCCTCGAAAGCAGAGCATAAAGTCGGCCAGGTTCTTGTCTTTTGCAGCAAAGGTGAGTCATCCAGCTTCTTGGTCCATGCTATGGGAGTCTTCTTTTTTTTTCCTTTTGCACCCGCTTCCCATTTACCATCCTTCTTTACCTCTTCCTCGTCGTCCTCTTTTTATTTTCGGTATCGTTACTCCGTGGTATACGATCTCGTTCAAGGATTACCCTGAACTCGTTCGCCAATGAGGGATGCAAATACATCGCTTTCGAACCGAAAGCCAGACGGAAGTCTCACACTCAAGGCTTATTCAAATATTCGAATAAATCGAATTTCGAAGATTCGATTAGACTTTTAGCATCATTTTTGTCCCAAAAAAAGGATTAATTTTTATTTTTAATTTGTACAAATCTAAGGAAACCAAGTCGGTTTGATGTACAGTGTAGGTTAGGGTGGTCCAAAAAAGATTTTTCTCGAATTTTCATGCATATCGCCAGGAAATGTGTTCGAATTCACGCAAAAATAAATCCCTTTTTTTTTGTTTTGGAAAGAAATGATATTTAAAGGTAGCTTAAGCCCCATGAAGTTCAACACGTATTTTCCATAAGAAGAAAAGATCGAAAAAAAGAATCGTCAATGTTAGGTGAATCGAGTTGAAACTCAACATTTCTCTTCACAATAAGCTATAGAATGCGAATGAAATAGTACTTTTTGAATAAAAAACCCCGTAAGTCTAATTATGATTTTTTTGCGGTTTGTTAAGCAAATTGTTTCCAATACATAAAATACTACTTTATAATGATAATTAGATGTTGACATAAATTGTTAAAACAAATTTATTATTGTTTTCAGCAATTTTCTCTTGGAATAGTTAGAAAGTCGCGGTTTGTTCAAAAATTTTCCACTTTTTGTCAAATTTTTAATTATAGTGAGTTAAAAATTAATTATTTGTAACAAAAATAATTGTTTAATCAATTTATTATTATTGTGAATAATATTCTCTTAGAATAATGCTAGAAAATTGCAGTTTTCTCAAAAAATGCCAACTTTTTGTCCAATATCCAATTAGAGTGAGATGAATAAATAATTAAAGTTAACAAAATTAATTGTTTGAGCAATTCGTTATTATTGTTAATAGTATTCAATTTGAATATTGCTAGAAAGATGCGGTTTTATCTGAAATTTTCAACTACTGGTCTTCTTCTTTATTAATCCTAGATAGTTGCGATCTCTTCTAAAATTTTTTCCCATATTTTACTTAGTAAACAAATAAATAATACAAGTTTAAAAAAATGGTTATTTAAACAATTGCTTATTGTTTTCAACTATATTTTTTTAGAGAAATGCTAGAAAGTTGCTTTTTTCTGAAATCTTTAATTTTGCTTTGACTTTTCAGTTATGAACAAATAATAAGTGAACTGCAATAAGAATAATTTTTTAACTAGTATTTTACTTTTTTAAGTGAATTATTTTTGCTCTTTTCCCAATGATTGAAAAAAATTAATTTAAACAAAAAAGCTATCTTTCACAAGAGAAAAAAAACAAAGAATGGAATAAGTAGGAGTAGGTGAGAGGACTAGGTCTGTAAATGACTTGTAAAAGTTTTGTTTTGAATTACAACAAGAAGTTTATTGCAAAGATTCCCTGTAGATTCGCTGGGGAATCCCTGGGATCCATGTAGAAAATTTGAAGCATATTTCAAATATCTGTTTTATTTCAGAAAAATATATTCACAAAAAAGAAAGAGATTGTTTAAAATATGATTCTCCCTAATGTTTATTTATTATTTGTTCATAAATAGGAAGGCAGAGCAAAGGTAAACATTTCAGAAAAAACCGCAACTGTCTAGCACTTATCTAAGAGAAGATATAATCAATATTAGATAACATGACATAGTAGATAATAGAAGATAAACAATAATAAATTAATTAAACAACTATTTTTGTTTAACTTGCATTAATTATCACTATACTAAGTAATGTGGACAAAATGTTAAAAAAATTTCAGTAAAAAGCCGCAACAAACTAGCATCAATATAGGAGAAGATAGTTATAAACAATAAAAATTTGTTGAAGCAATTAGGTTTGTTAGATTTAATTAATTACTACCTCACTCTAAGTACAAAATGGACAAAAAGTTGAATATTTCAGAAAAAACCCACAACTATCTTGCATCACTATAGGAGAAGATAGTTATAAACCATAATAATTTGTTTAAACAATTATTTTTGCTAAATTCAATTAAATATTAACTCATTCCAAGTGAAAAGTGGACCAAAAAATGAAAATTTGAGAAAAAACCGCAATTTCTAGCATTATTCAAAGAGAATATTATTTAAAAAAATGATAAATTGTTTAAACATTTATGCTTGTTAACATTAACCAACCAATAACTCACTTTAATTGAGAATTGAACAAAAAGTGGAAAATTTTTGAAAAAACAGCGACTTTCTATCTATATTCTAAGAGAAAATTTCTTAAAACAATAATAAATTGTTTAAACAATGAATTTAAACAACTAATTAGCAGTATAAAGTAGTATTTTATGTATTAGAAACAATTGGCATCAAAAAAACTCAAAAAAAATCATAATTAGCGCCAAAAACACGCAAAACCCATTTTTTCACTCATGGGGTCTTTTTGGGACCCTATAAAATAGAACAAATCGGGGTGATATTTAAAAAGTAATATTTTATTCGTATTCTATGGCTAATTTTGAATGGAAATGTCAAGTTTCAACTCGATTCAGAAAATATTGACGATTCTGAATAAAATTTACATTTTTTTCAAAAAGAAATTAGATTTATTTTTGTGTGGTTCCGAACAAATTTCCGGGCGATATGCATAAAAATTCGAAAAAAAAAAATTTCTAATAAATTTTTAGATCACCCTATTGTAGGTCCTAGGACCCCGATTTAAACCTTTTTTTTTTTAATAAAACAAAAATACGCATTCATTTTTTCACAGATGGAAGAAGTATAGGGGGTTGGGGATCGAAATCAAATCAACTGGACTTGTTTAAGACGCCCTACTAGACATATGTGGAAAAGAATGAATAAATTGGTATTGGCATTGGTATTGAATATCACAAACCAGCAGGTCGCGTGACAAAGGCAAAACTAACGTTTTGCGATTTGAATCACACGGAAGAACTTGAGCAGATCGGTGCAAGAATAATCATTATTGTTATTATAAACTTGATACCTCGATTAACCCAAATAACCCTAACGCCGTTCCTGCTGAATCGCAATAATGTGATCGTATTCTCTATCTATTGTCATTTGCGGTGTGAGAGGCGTTTCTCTATACAGTCGTTGTTGCTCAACAATGAATCATGAGTCGCGTTTTACCCAGCGATTTCTATCTTTCTATGCAATTTACCTTTAACAAATTTTAATACCGTCACATTTTCTGAAAATACTACAAAAAATAATCCACCTTCAATCTATCTATTCACGCCAATCTTCATCTACCCTTTACCAATCCAGGTATATATTTCTCTATCTCTTCGTCTATATACAGTGGATTCTCCCCTATTTCTGCGTCTTTGAAACGAAATGATTTCTTTATTTCTAAGCTGGAGGGAGCCCCACCTTTACCGCGAGTGGGCAGGATATTTTGCTCAAGCGACGTTGATTGGCTGCCCCGGCCTTGTATCGATGCGCTTGCTCTAAGCAACTTTTTCAACTGCGTATGTGCCGAAAACCGCGGTCGATTTGAAATCAATAAATACCATCAATAATAATATACCGATAAATACAATCGACATTCCTAGAACTGCTGGCCCACGCAGTTTCTCAGCTCAAGGGGCGAGATACGATGGCGACTCTTGCATGAAAAACACCAGCAGCGTATGGACAAAGGCGCCGACGCGGGCACTCACATGCGGAGATTACGCAATATTATGAATTCCAATTGGAAACGGTTCAGACGGCCCCGATTTACGCAGTTAAAAATGTCGCGAACTCGTGGTGCTTTTGCGCATTATGCGTGCCCGTGTTTTTCCAGTGTTTCTGTTTACGTACGACAATTTTCCAACTAAAACTCAATATACTATAATCAAAAAACGACTCAAATATTTCGCGGAATAGAGAGTTTTCTAGGATGGCTTTGCGGCCGTTCTAGGCTAGGTGGCAATGTCAGCTGTCAGGAAGGTTAGCATATGTGGGACTGCCACTGCACACGCGTTTTTGGTGAAAGTATTCTGAACGTAAAGGTAAGTGATGCAGGTCTGAAGAGTAATATTTCTCAAGAGTAAAATCTCTGTTCTCAGTCATGTCCCATTCTTTTGTCGATTGACAACCTTTCAGTTTGACGAAATACAAGCAACTGTCCGAAATTTGAGGTTAGAGAACCACTAACCTGACATTTAGCATGTTTTATTCTATTTCGTGAAATTGAAAGGTCATCAATCGACAAAAGACTCGAACATATCTGAGAAAATACATTCTATATTTGACAAATATTACTATTCGTGCATTTATGCCTTTACGTTTAGAATATTTTCTCGAAACAGTCTTATGACGTATTCCCATGACGTCATACTAAAATACTCAATTCAAACCAACGAGGGCGCTCTTCGGGCCTCTTTTATTTGGTCAGCCGCTGATGCGGAGGAGAATATACAGTGACCGTAGTTTTTTTTTTTGGGGGGGGGGAAGGAAAATTGAGAAATGCTGTATGCACTGACCACATTCGAACCTTAGGGACGTATCCCTAAGGAACGAAGGTGAGTGTGGGACTCGGCCTAAAAAAACGGCAATACCCACTAAACGAACTCCTCTATACCTGCCAACCCATGTTCCCGGAATCCGCTTTCGCATTACTTCAGGAACATGGGTTATACGCCGTGCTTCGGCGTCCCGCTGTGTTGCCTGCCTGGCATCTCGACTCTAACTCAGCTGTTTGCGTCATTCTGGAGGCTTCTTCGCCGAAGCTGCCTCTCTGAACGACGCACACCTCATGGTCCCCGGCAGATGGTTAGTCCGGGGATTTCTATCTTTTGTGGCGGAGAGGTAGCACTGTGGCGTACCTTCGTACGCCGCAGCCCTATGGCCCTCTTTGCCACATCTCCTGCATGCTCTTGTCTGATCTGGACCCTTACAATTCGCCGCTATATGACTGAAGCCCAGGCAGCGATAGCATCGTAGCACCTCTGTCTTCTTCCGGACCCTACAGGACATCCAACCCACCTTCAGATGTCCCGTCCGGATTAATCGCGACGCCAGCTCCTAGTAGGCCTTCAGGTGTCCCCTGAAGGCCCTCTTCGTCATACACACCTTCACCTTGTCCGTATCAATGCCGCCAAAGTGGTTGCATACGGCCTCCGTCACCTCCTCCGCGTCAGTTGTCGAATCCAAATCGAGGACCTCGACCTTCATGCGCGGAACAAGTTCCCGCACGGAATTTCCAGCGCCAACTGCCTCCCTGATGGCGGAAGACAGTTTTTCCCTGCCGTCCGCTGCAGGGCCTACCTCAATAAGGATTTCACCCTTTCGTGTCTGTCTGACACCCCTGATTTTGACACCAAGGGTGTCCGGTTTGACCTTCTTCTTGAGGTCCTTAGGGACCTTAGCATAGATCGAGCCCTGAGCCTGTTTTATTAAGAATGCAGCTGGTGTCGCCCCCGCATCGTCCTTCTTAGGTGTTGACGACGCTGCTGCTGTAGTGCATGTCCTCGCCTTCTTCCTCATACGTTTAGAGGAGGCTGCCTCAACGGGACTCAGCGTGGACTCCCTCTCTCGTTTCCCAGTATGGGTAGAGGGAGTTTCCATGGCTTCTTAGGTCTGGGTCCCAGTTTGACTCATCTTCTTCTTCTTCTGCCATGCCTTCTTCATAGCTTCGCTCGCCTTTTTCCCCGCGGCCGTTCCAACTAGATTTGGAACGAAACATAACCGGAAGTCAACTCTATCTATGGTAAAATCCAGCTGACCCGCCAAATGTTTCACTTCTTCTAGCCGATGCCTAATTGGCATGAACATGTTCCTCATTGTGTCAGAGGAAGTCTGCATCTTCTGTACTGCGTTCTTCAACTTTTTGGTGAGTTTTTTAGCTTCCCTCAACCAGTGTTCCACCCACAAAATATCCTGCTCCAACGGGCCACCCAACACCTCACACACACTCCGGTTTAGTTTTTCTTGATGTCTCGCCATTTGATTCCCACGAGTAGCTAGGGAAATAAATGTCCACCCCCGCAGAGCCCCGCATGCGGGGCTAAGGTCTCAATACTCTAGGAGACGACCTGGTATCCTAGAGACACCGTTTGAAACACCACACCCTGGTGTCATGCAGTCTTCGGCACGGTTCTTTACGCCTTGACTTGGGGGTTTTTCCTTCGGGACCATCCCTGGACCATTTTCCGCGACTGCTTATTGAGTAGTGTAACCGTATTCAGAAGAAACCCTCGGTACAGGGCCCCCCTATCCGCATTCATAATTCATTCATTCACATTGTCCACATTGAAGCTCCTATGTTTCCTCTCGCTTTTCAAGTGTTTTTTGTCTAGCCACTTTTTCTGTCAAGTCAACGTGACAGTTTATTAGTATACGTCAGTTTGACATCTGATCAAATTTATTATCTTCATTAATTATGAAGTAGTTCCCCTTGCATGGATGCATGAAAATGATTTATCCTTGATTTTCAAGTTATTAATTTTACACTTTAGATTGAATTTTAAAAATCTTGATGCACAATTTAAAAATTAATTATTTTTAACGACTAGTTTCAAGATTTTAACTTAAGAATGCTTCAGTTTCGAATTGTTTTAATTTTAACGCTTCAAATTTTAATTCATTAATTTTTAAAGTTTACGCTTTAAATTTACTAAAAATATTTAAAAATTTTAAGCATAAATTTTAAGTATAAAAAGTTTTAATATCACAATTCTTGGCGACTAGAATTTTTTTCAGTTTTATATGAAGTTCGGATTCGCTTAATTTTCAACTTTCCGTAGTACAAATTTTTGATTTTTAATATTTCCCATTTAAAATTACTTTTTAGTTTCAACCGTGAAAATGAGGGTAAATTTATTTTTTGATTTTAGTAAAAATTTATTTAATCAATTTTAATGTTAAATGAGAATTTTTTTATTATGCAATAACAATTTGAAATTCTACAATTTCAGAAGCTTTGACTTGAAATTTTCAACTTCTTTGAACTTGAAATGATCCCATTTTCAAAATTCTAATCTGAAAATATTCCATTTTTAACGATTTGTAATTGTTCTATTTTCTTTCTTCAAATAAAAATAAAATTGTTCAATTTTGAAGACTTTTAATTAGAAATTATTCAATTTCAACTCTTTTCTAATGGAAATGTCCAATTTTAAAAATTTTAGAATGAAATTTTACAATTTTGAGAGCTTCTGATTAAAAATTTGTCGATCTTTTCTGCAATATAAATCACTCTTTTTTGAATCCCAGTCTTCTCTTCAAGTCTATCCCCATCAATCTTCAGCTTATATAAAATATATTTGAAATTAATTAGAAATTATACAAGTTAAATTCCTTTTCATTCCACTCGAAATATTGTCCTTTTTCAGAATTTTATCTAATCTAAATTATTTGATTTGAAACTTTTTCAATTCGAAATTGTTCAATATATTTTTTAAAAAAATTTAAACGCTTTGAATTCAAAATTATTAATAACTAGCAGAAATCTACCGGGTTTTTGCTCGGATAGTAGCTAATTCCAGCATATATTTTCAAAGTTACACAAAACTCAACAAAACGACAAAAATTTCTTACATTGAACTTAAATAAACTCTTTATAAGTAATTTATTTATTTTTTCTCTCGTGTTAGAAAAACACTTAATATTGATTATTTAAACATACATACATTGATTAGCAGTTCGAACTCGAAAGTTCATTGCCTCACTACCCGATTCGGGTAGTGTTTCTAGGTGGATATTTACTACCAATGTGGGCCCACCACACCCACGATTATTTAAACGCACTACATAATACCTAAACTGACACAATGATATAGTAGATGATATAGTATTCAACATTAACCTGATGTTGATCCTATATGAAAATGAGTTACTTTTTATTATCTGTATTATTTTTGAAAATATACAAATATAAAACTAAAATATACAATTTGCAAAAGTTTAATTCACAGAAAAAACTAAGAATAAAATTTGTTGCAGGACATTTTTTAGAGCGATAAAGTTTTGTTCAGCGAACTTCGCGTCTTTCAAAATACATGTGTTTCTCATGGAAAAACAAAAGAAAGTTTAACCGATATTTGTGTAAAGTTTATCCTTTGAAGTTAATTTTTGTTGCAAAGAATCTTTCATCGGAAATCGATGTAAAGTTTATCTTCTGGTTTTTCTGTATTTATTCTATAAAAATTTCATTCCCAAAGAAGAAAAATAATAAAAAAATAAGCATGTAGCATAGCAAATTCTTTTATATTAATTCTACGTGCTTCAATTTGAGCCATCCCCGAAGAAAATCAGCCTGAAAGAAAATCTTCCAGAATGGGGGTCTAAATAACAAAATTTTCCTCATTTTTCTTATTTTCTAACCACTCATATCAAAAAAAGAAAAATGTAACATAGCGAATTTAGTTTTTTATCTCAATTCTACATGCTTCAATTTGAGCCATCCTCAAAGAAAATCAGTCTATAAAAAAATCTTCCAGGATAGGAATCTAACTGACCAAATTTTCATAATTTTTCTTATTTTATTTTTGTTGTAATCACTGTTATTGAAAAAGAAAACTATAACCTAGCAAATGTTATCTTTTACCTCAATTCTACATTCCAAGATCTTCAATTTAAGTTATCCCCAAAGAAAATCGGACTCAAAGAAAATCTTCCAGCATATGGGTTTAAATAGCCGAATTTTCCTTATTTTTATCTGAATTCTCATGCTCAATTTGAGTCATCCCCGAAGAAAATCGCACTGAAGGAAAGTTGGCAGAATAGGGGTCTTAATAAACAAATTTTATTTATTTTTCTTATTTCTTAACCACTGAAATAAGGAAAAACAAAAATATAACATAGAAAATTTTATTTTTTATCTAAATTCTACATGACAAGATCTTCAATGTCAGTCATCTCCGAAAAAAATCGGTCAAAAAGGAAAGCTGGCAGCATATGGGTCTAAATAACCCAATTTTCCTCATTTTTCTTGTTTTTTAAGCACTGATATCAAAGAAAGAAAACTATAGCATAGTAAATTTTATTCCTCATCTCAATTTCACATACCATGAACTTCAGTTTCAGCCACCCCCGAAGAAAATCGGACTAAAAGAAAAGTTTCGAGCATAAGAATCTTCTCACCCCTTAATTTCCCAATCCCTGTCACGAGATTATAAGGGTTTTCTACGAAGCCTTCAAAGTACCTTCAAAGTATAACGAAAAAATTCGCAGGACCAACTTATGACAACCTGAAAAATTAAGTTCCAATAGGTACAAGAGTGCGGACGTCTATTCGGAACACCACACACACATGATACATACATACATACATACATTCAGTGATATATATATATATAAATATATATTTATTATATTTTTTATTTATATTAATTATATATAAATATATATATTTCGGCTTCGGTTTCGGTTCCTTTGGAATCGAACCGAAGAGCCTATGACAAAGCAACCGAACGCGTCCTCGGGCTGTGGATAGAGGATCCCTGTACCAAGGGTTTCTGCTGAATATAGTTACAGTAATTAATAAGCAGTCGAAGAAAAATGTCCAGGGATGGTCCCGAAGGAATATTCCCTAAGCGGAGGCGTAACAACCGTGCCGAAATCTGAATGGCACCTGGGTGAGGTGTCTTAAACGGTCACTCTGTGATACCGGGCGACCTTGTAGAGTATGCAGCCTTATGCTTGCATGCGGAGCTCTATAAGGACAGACGAACCCTTTCCCTAGCTGCTCGTAGGAACAACAATGACACCACTAAACTACCAAAAAGTTGTAGATGCGGTACAAAACAATCGAAAGCGCAAAGCACCCGACAATCGGTCGGCAAACATGGCCGATCACCCTAGAGTTCGGGGTGCTTAAAATAACTTAGATGGAAACACGACGACGAACTGGCGAAGCCCCCACATTGAGTGGACGAATCAACTCAAGGATGACTTGCTAGACTGCTACAATGCCAGCATTATCCCTGCACACGGCGGCTTTATGGCGCGTATGCACACTCTGTGGTGCCAGAAACACCCAGAGCTTCAGCACGTTTCACATCAGTCATTGCGAAATCTACATGCCTACCTGTTGAAAAATGGATATGTACGCAGAGCGCTTTCTCAACCGACGATGGATCAAAAGACCAAAATACGCTTGCATCAACTAAACAAGAAGATTGGATGGGCAAGACAGAATGCGTCCCGTATTCAGTGTGTGATTGACTACATAACATCTGGTTGACCGTTCACGGAAAGGGTTCGAAAGTTCGCCCAAGAACTGAGGACCTACAATCACACACCGAACAAGTCAAAGCTGCTGACAATCAAGCAGCTATCTGATGTTATCTGACGCAAGGAGGAGAACACAGAAGAGGGAGAAATGGATCAGGGAGAATCAACAGTTTCTCGCTGACCCATCGTGCCTCTTCAGCGATCACCCTGTTTCTGTAAAAAATCCAACCAAGCCCAACGAGGTAGAGACTTTTTGGAGAGAGGTATACAAGATCCCGAAAACACTGGGGTCTTAGCACTATTTAAAGTCGGCAACGCCCAATCCGCAGTGGTTGGTGATAGGACGCATTATACTCCTACCGAAAACAGGCAACTTGTCCAACCCAGAGAAATACAGACCAATAACGTGTTTGAACACGCTCTATAAGATCTTTACAGCTGTCCTAAACAACAGGATTGGTCGAAGAATTGAGCCTGTGTGGAGAGAGATGTACGAACAACGTGGGCTCGAAAAAAGGTGTAGCAGGCTGTCGAGAGAACCTGCTAATTGGCAGGTGCGTCTGCAAAGTAGCAGCAGACCATCAGCGCATCCTGTCAATGGCCTGGATTGACCACCGGAAAGCTTTCGATTCAACCTCTCATAGACTTCTCATCTGTCTGCTGGAAAGCTTGAAGGTTCATCAACACATAGTGAGATGCATAGAGAGATTGATGCCCATTGGAAAACTAGGTTTACTATTTCATCTGGAAATTATCGTGTGACAACAACCAACATCACACTTCTATCTCTTTTTCTCGCACTACAAAATTCTCCTGGATACCTTTGCGGCGATACTAATCACCGCGAGCATAAGGTCACTCATGTATTTTATATGGATGACCTGAAGATCTATGCTCCTCGTAAAAGCAAACTTCTGAGTGCTTTAAATATCGTCAAGAAGTACACAGAAGAGATTGGTATGGACTTTGGATTGGACAAGTGTGCCAAAATTCATCTGAAGAAAGGAAATATTATTGGCGTTTCCAAGGACCCTGAGCTGGTGGATATAAGAGTTATTAGACATCTTGACTCTGAAGAAACCTATACATACCTAGGCGTGCCTCAAGCCGCATTTAGGACGTTAAATCAGTGAAGGAGTCTCTCCGAAGCAGATATAAGCATCTTCTTCGCAGATTTAGTCTTCAAATCTCTCGACGTTGAACAAAGTATCTGCGTCCATTCCGCGATTATACATCTCACGCCGTCGATGCGGACGCGGACTTCTGAATCTCTAATTTTTTCATAACCGAATTGTTCTAAGTACAGCTTACATCGTTGAAAATGGTAGAGATCCTCTCCTAAAAATGGTCAGAAAACACGAGATGATTGGCAAAGGAGCGTTCTTTTACAAAGCCGCGGAGCAGGCGGCCGAGACCCTTGGCCTGAATTTTAACATCAGAAGTGAGGAAAGTGCATTACTGCATCTAGATGTTTCACTTATAAAAGCCGAAGTAAAGAAAGCAGAGGTTGAAAAATTCTGCCAATAGCTACTCGACAAGAAAATGCACGCAAACTTTCACAGAAATGTAGAAAAACAGTCCTTGTCGAAGGAGCAAACTTTTCCTTTCCTCAGATCTTCAAGCTCTAATTCAGGTACTGAGGGTTTCATTTTCGCATGCCAGTACGGTCTCATTTCCACCTTAGAATACCGTGACCGCATTTTACATCAAGAAGTTCCCAGCGATAGGTGTAGGGAGTGTCATGCAGACGCTGAGTACCTAGAACACATACTATCCGGGTGTTCCACTTAAGCGGGAACGACGTATATTTACAGATATAATGCGGCCCTAAGAGTGGTTTGTTACCATCCTTGTCGCTCTTACGGCATTGGCCGCGACCCTGCCGTGCCGAACGTTCCGAGGGAGATAGAGTCAATTGTCCATAACAAAGAAATGCCGAATTTTCTGGAACTACGATTTTCGGACAGTAGTCTCCGTTGCGCACTCGAGGCTTGACATCGTTCTCCAAGACTTCGAGAAACGAACTATATTCGTGATTAAATTCTCGGCTCCGGCCGACTACAACATCACTGCCAAGGAGAAGGAAAAGAAGGAGAGGTATCAAGACCTTAAAAGGAAGGTGCTACGACTGCACCGAAAATATTCGGTTGAAGTAATTGTCCTTGTGATCGGTGCTCTTGAAGGCGCATATCTATCACTGGTTCGTAACCTTCAAGCCATACCCGCATGCCAAAAATATGCCAAGGTACTTGCAAGATGGATGCAGAAAGCTGACATCCTTGGGTCGCTTCGTGTTCTCAAGTCATTTTCAGATGGCAGTTGCTCCCAGTGAGACCCTACGGTGGTTGTTTAACCTTTTTACATTCTCATCATAATGAGAAGAGATTGTTTTTAATTATATATATATATGTATATATATATATAATATTTAATCTATACATACAGATAGATAAATTAAAGATGAATTATTTTTTCAAAAATTTGTTAAATTTAATATTCAAAGATTTGGAAATTTCTGTACTCCGCCGGAGTTCACCACCGGCGCAGTAGTGGCCCAGTACTGGTCACCAATACAGATAATCGGCGATTCGCCCAGTACTGGCTAACGGTTCACTTCACGATCAAGCCAGTTCTATGCCAACAGTATAATATTCAAATATTTTAAAAATGAAAATAATAAGTTTAAAAATATGGTTCATGTATTCTAAAATGTCAAAAAACTATAAATACAACTATCGCAAAAACAATTTTTCTCCTTTTTTTCAAATTTTAAGTTCCATTTTTATGAAAAATTGTAAATGTTCAAAAAAAAAAATATTATGTAATTATTAAAATTTTCAAAATGGTTCACGATAAAATTTCTAAGTTCCGTTGTTAAAAAATTTAAATGCTCAGGAAAAATGATATTTCAAGTAAATATAAAAAGTTGTGAAATGTTTCAAAACGCGAAAAAACGAAATATGACGCGAAGAATAATTACAATAGACTGGTTAGGACTATACCGACTGCTATAAGCGATAGATAAGTATGGATGTAGGTTCGAAATCCGCTGCGTCACAAATTTTATTCGTAATATCATGTTTAAAAATGTAATATTTGTAATAATTCTAAGCAGAACCATTCATATTTATAGACAAAATACTCGGTGTCAGTTAATATTTTTTTTGAAATACCTTTTTTTTCATGTCATTAGAGTATAGCAATAGTGGGTGTTATACTTAACCAAAAAGTTTGAATGAAATTTACATTTTTGAAATTAGAAATAATATTTGGACGCTATACAGTCCTATGAAGATAAATGGACAAAGTAGACGCGTCCTAAAAACTATTCAATCATTTTTAATCATTTTTGAAATAATTTCCGCCATTTTCGTACGCCACCAGTTTGCCAGTACAAAACCAGTACTGGTGTGCAGTACCGCTGCTGTACCGAACGCCTTTACTGAGGAGCATTACAAGCCAGTATTGGCTCACAGCTAGCTCAGTATCAGACACTTAGTACTGGGACTTCGGCAATCTGTACTGGGCCAGTACTCGACCAGTCGTGAATTTCCACCTGTGATATAATGAATTTTCGGCTATTAATAAAAATGATTTTTGTAACATAAAATTTATCCAAAATCACACTGTAGTAAAAATGCAAATGATCACAAAAAAATGTACTTAAATAGGTAGAAACTGTATTCATTTACTTACCGCCGCTTCTTTGAGTGTACACTGTAGAGTGTACAATGTACATTGCAGAATTGCTGGTCGCAGCATATGCAAACATCCGGAACATAAAATGTAACTATAGAGATCATTTAAAAAAGGTTGTATTTATGCGTGACTTCTACCAAACAGAAGTACCTACATGCTTGGAGTCGCCGCTGTTATTGTGAACTACACGTGCTCCTGGAGTTCGGAAGGCATTAAAACCACTATATAGGGGAGTGACTCAAGTATACATCATACCCATGGCTCGCCTTACCCGAGACCGTCCGAGCGCGACATTCGAGTAATTATGATTTATTAGGGTGAAAGCGATATAAGGGTGGTTGTTCGGCTAATTTGAAATCACTTTTTATCGATTCCAACCACTATAAATAATTTAAACCGACTTAACGAGTAAACGCGTTGTAGATTAATCAAGTTAAGAAATTATGATTTTTCAGATGAACCACATTATCGATCATTATTACTATTACTATTAGATTATTATTTTCTCATTTTTCTTATTTTTTAACCACTGATATTCAATAGTAGATTTTCAAAGTATAAGATAGTACTGCCAAACATACAGATATTAACACGTAATATTTACTATACTTTTGAGATATTAGGCTTAAATATATTTTTATGTCAAACTGAAACATCCAATATGTTAAACTCGTACAGGAAAACACGCTAGACACCTGTCGGCTGCTTGATGAAGCTTACAGTTAATGTCGTTCGATGTTAATTTGTTTCATATTTGAACTGGTTGAAAAGTAATGATTACTAATATTTTGTTTGCAAATATTAATAATAATGCCGCAAATTGTTTATGTGGAGTAAAATGGTTGACGTAGGTGCTGTTTCTTCTTTAACAAATTCTTCTAGGTAAAAAAGCTCTGCTTTGCATATCTTTAATATCTACAGAAACCAACCTTTAACATCTAGAGTTAAACATTGAATATTTTAACCTCAAACATCTAGATGTTAAGGGTAAACATATATTTTCCTCCGTGTACATATCAAGAATTTCAGTTTCAACCATCCAAGTCGAAAATCAAACAAAAAAAAGTATTAGTATTAGTATGTATATTAGTAACATTAGTATCAGCACATAGGAAAAATTTGTTCTTGAGGAATTACCGAAACTGTTCCGAAGTGTCGGATATGAGAAAAATTCGGTGAATGATCAATAACTTTTCGTGTTTTGTGAACTGTTAAAAAATATTTACCGAACTGATAATAAATATGAAAATTCGGTGCGGTAAAAGTTGAAAGTCTGATAAGTATTGCGAAAAAGTTAAAGAGGAAATGTAGGATAGTATAAGATATTTTATCTAAAAAAAAATTCAGGACAATGTATGCTTCTTCTGAATTATATTAGTCTCGGAGGGTCGAATTACGATGTTACTCTGTTGTCTAGGATTGAAGAAAAAACGTTACACAAACACTATACTCTACTTGAGTTCTCCTTAGCGAAATAGCCTTACTAACCAAAAATTATGCGCTTTAAAGGGACGTTTCTTGGGTCTGTTCAAAATAAATGTTAGTATATATAAAGCGACTCACGGTGTGCTTGAAAGGGGTTTTGGATTTTTTTTCTGTCATTTTAGATTTTCCTATTGGATATGTTGCGCTGACTTCCTACAAACATTTTAAGCTCAAAATTAAAATCTTTCATCGGTCCCTTTTCGAGATAAGGCCCTTTTTCTGCCATTTTTGCGGCTTTTACTGGGAAAAGCCTAATGAAAGTGTTCCAAACTGCCTTTCTTTTTACATTTTCTCAGAATAACTTCTTTCAGTCTCAAAACTCAATACACCCTTTGAGCCCTTTTCCAGGTAAGACCCTTTATGTAAAAAAATTTCCGAATTATACTGCAAAAGGCTAACAAAAGTCTTTCAAAATTGATTTTTTTCAAAAATCGCAAAAATTGCAAAAAAAAGGCTCAAAGAGCGTATTTAATTTTGGGACTGAAATAAGTTATTCTGAGAAAATGTAAAAAAGAAAGGCAGTTTGGAACACTTTCACTACCCAGGGGGAAAAGTCGGATGTTAGCCAGAGTTCACGACCGGTGCAGTACCGCGCCAGTTGTAATAGAGAAGAAATACCAGTACTGGAAGTTAGTACTGTGCCAACCATCGGCATAGTACTGGTTTACAACTGGTCCAGTACTGACTGTCATTACTGGTTGAAT
>CAKNYM010047586.1:33366-44388 GCA_932195095.1 Andricus curvator | reverse complement strand
CTGACCGTCACTACCGGCGGGATACCGACGCAAGAGTTCCGCCAACGTTTGTCGTTATACTGGGTTTACTACTCGCGCAGTACTGATACGTCCCATGAAGAAATTTTGGACTTAGGCCATTACTAACAACGGGCGCAGTACTGCGCCTGTAATGGCTAGCTACAGCTGGCTGACCAGTACGGGCATAGTACTGGCTGAAACCCAGGCCAACCCGTTTCTTTACGCCAATCGTCGGTTCAATACTGGCACTTTACGGGCCCAGTAAAAAACGCTGACAATTGCCACAGGTGGAATTTTCCGTACTCCGCCGGAGTTCACCACCGTCGCAGTACTGGCCCAGTACTGGTCACCAGTATAGATAATCGGCCATTCGCCCAGTACTGGCTAACGGCTGGCTCCACGATCGGTGCAGTACTATGCCGACAGTATAAATATTTAAAAAAAAAATTTAATACCTTTAAAAATATGGTTCACGTGTAATCAATTTTTTTTAAACTGTAAATAAAACTGTCGCGAAAACAACTTTTTTCCTGTTTCTTTTTTAAGAAAAAAATTCTAAGTTCCATATTTATGTAAAATTGTAAATGTTCAGAAAAATTACATTTTATGTCAATCTTAAACATTGAAAAATGGTCTAAAACACCTAAAAACTAAGCCTTACACGAAAGTTAAAAAAAAAAATTTTATTACAAAATTGTCAAAGTTCACGATCAAATTTCTAAGTTCCGTCGTTAAAAATGTTAAATGTTCATAGAAAATTACATTTCCTGTCATTGTAGAATGTTGTAAAGTAATCTAAAACGCCAGAAACGAAATATTACACGAAGAAAAATTGTAATCGATTTTAATTATTTATTTAAATATTATTTTATAGATATTCCTGTTAACAGTTCGTATATTTTACATTTACATATCGTCGTATAATAATAAATATTTAATTAGAAAAAAAGAGTTTAAAATTTGGTGTTTTAACTTTTTTGAGCTGTAGCTTATGAGGATGGCTTTTTCATCTAGTTTCAACTCGTAGGTTTAGCGCAATGGTTAAGACTCCCGACTGCTAGGCGATAGATTTAGGTATAGATGTAGGTTCGATACCCCGTAGCGTTAAAAATTTTATTTGTAATATAATATTTAAAAATGTAATATATGTATTCACTCTACACAGGATCATTAACATTCAAAGTCAAAATACTCGCAATCGATTAATATTTATTTTTTAAATACCTTTTTGTCATAGTAGTGGGTGCAGATCAGTACATAACTTAATTATCATAAGGCCTTTTACCAGTACCGCGCCAAGAACAACGGTATGTACTGGCCCAGTATTGTGAGTCAGTACAGAACTTAGTTATCATTAGGGGTTTCACCAGTACCACGCCAGTACCATCGGTATGCACTGGCCCAGTATTGCAAGTCAGTACATGCCTTCGTTATCACTTGGAGTCTGACCAGTACCTGTTCAGTAATAATCTGCAGTACTGGCCCAGTAATGAACTTTAGTGCTGGCCCAGTACTGCAGGTCAGTACCTAGCCTTATTTGCATTATTGGTTCAGCCAGTACTAGGTCAGTACTGACAGAGGTTACCGAACCAGTACCAACTGTAAGTACTCGCCCAGTACTGGCCAAATACTGCAAGTCAGTACAGAACATTGTTATCATTAGGGGTTTTACCGGTATAAAGCCAGTAGTCATGCCAGTATTCCACCAGTACCGCGCCAGTACCGCACTCCGCCCGGCGGTACTGGCGCGGTACCGCGCCGGTGGTAAATTTCCCCCTGGGTAGGCTTTTCCCAGTAAAACTCGCAAAAATGGCATAAAAAGAGCGTTATCTCGAAAGGGGACCGATGAAAGAATTTAATTTTGAGCTTAAAATATTTGTAGGAAGTCAGCGCAACATATTCAACAGGAAACAATAAATTCTAAAAGCTGACTCACTTTTTCAATAAAATACTTTGATCACTGATAATAAAATTGTGTGTTGTGTGATAGGTGGATTTGGACTCTTATGAAAGACCAAAAAAGGATAAGTTTTTTCTATTTCACTAGATTGCAGGACAAAAACAAAAGCATAAATTTTTCACCATAAATTTAAATATTGAAGTTCCTTTTAATTTATTTTCATACTGAATTTCGCAGAGATTGACAGAAAGTGGGGTTTAGGCAATATTGAGATAGAAAACCCGGTTAAAAAGATATACTATGCGTTAAGTAAACAATTAAACCAAATTGAACCACAAACATTTATCTCACATAAGTTGCAAAAATCATGGGGGTTCTACGAAAAAAATTTACGTTATAGAAAACAAATTAGATTTCAATTTCAACAGCATGAAAAATCGAGACAAATTACATATAAACACAAAGTAATTCAAAAGATCAGTTCTGAAGTTAGTCTTTAGCGACTTTCACACAAAGATTAATAGTTTCAATGGAAAAATCAAACAGACTCTCGAGAGAATAAATGAGCAGCTATCGTCAAAAAACAAGTATTTACTATTTAGGGGTGACCTGTGTGAGCCTCCCTACTAACTGACACGGACCTGCGAATTTTTAGTCGACTAGTGTACGCAGTTGAATAAATGTCTAACCACGGACGCGTCGCATTTCAAGATGACGGAGTGCACCAAGCAAAGAGTGTACATACAATTTTGCCAAAAACTTGGTGATTCTGGTCGAAAATAAAGTGTGGTTTAGGCGTCCACGTGGTGGTTCTACTTGGAATTCCACCTGAAATTCGGGTGGTAAATTTAACCAATCCACGTGGGATTTGTCGCAAAGTTTCATGTGGAACGTTTACCATAATTTCCAATGGCAAATATCTAGCAAACAGTAAAAGATACGCAAAAATCAATGACGGTTTTGAATTTAACGTAGATAATCAACGTAGTTTCCGCAATTCACGTAGACATCCACGAGGAATTGCACGTGGATTTTCAGCGTGAATTGTTTCAATTTGCTACCCGAATTTCACGTTGAATTCCACGTCCGATTCCTTACTCCACGTGGAGTTCTACGTGGTTTTCCACGGGGAATTCCACGTGAATTTTTTCTCCTAGGAAACGAATAATTCGTTTGTAAATAATCCCTATTTCAATTCTCTCGTAATCAAAGGCGAGAAACAAAAATTACATTTAATAGTAAAATTATTCAATTTCTGTCCTATATAGTTCCCTTCAAATGGGGTCTACTAACGTAGATTGTAATTCCATAATGTAATTCCATCCAGAGCCACGAGCTTGAAAGAAAGCGATTGACGCGAAGCATGCTTTGAAGTATAGCGGATACTTTTTTAGCGACGCCAAAGCACTTGTACCGTCTTGCTTTACAAAAATTTTTTTAAACTCACTCTGAAAAGTCTTTTTTGCCACCCACGAAATGAGCGAACCACCATGAATGAGTCCGGTGCTGAGGGTATTTTTAAGGGTACTCACGTGTCGGTCACGTGATAAAGGCACGCCCATTGTCTTATGGCTTAGCATCTGTGCGTGTTCGAAAAATATAAATGCGCAAGTGTGAAGCACGCATTGATATATGCCATTGATTTTATGATATGTAGGGGCGGGTCCAGTTTCGATTTCATGAGAGAAAAGAGGGTTGCTGACCACTACAGTAATTTTATTCAGTAACAAATATTGTAGTCACTAAAGTTCTTTGAATAATTCAGCTAATAATTTAGGGACAAAATATTTTTTATTTTACACCCAAAAAACCAGAAAAATTTCCACTTCAACTGTTTCGAAGAAACATTCCATGGTGTGCCTCGACTGACTTCAACCTTGCTGTAATATTACAGCTAGAGCATTGTTTTTTTCAGATCTACTCAAAATTAGGTCTTTTTTAAATAACTTACTGGAAACTTTCACCTAAAACGCTGACGAAATGAGTTCTTTTGAAAAACGAGAAATTTTATTTATAAAATTGATGTTAAACAAAATTTCATAAGAAAAGGGTCATATTCAAAAGGCCATAATTTTGGTTCTCTTAGAGCTAGAGCAATGTTTTTTTTAGATGAACTAAAAATTAAGTCTTCTTTAATTAATTATTTGGCAATTTTTACCAGATAGGAAATAAGTTATTTCCCCAAAACTATATATTTTTTTTCATTCAAATTATTCGCTTAAAATCGACTTCTTAGGACCAAAATTCCCAAACTTTTAGAGATAGAACATTCGATTTTTTTTCATTTTGCAGAAAATTTCAAGTACTTTAATTCTTGTTCAGGTATTTGGGACACAGGATGAACTGGAATAAGGAAATTTTCAAAGAACTGATTTTTTTCTACTTTTTTCACCATTTTTCAAAAATATTGAAGAGTTTCAGTTCTCGTAAGATGTTGAGCACCTGTAGCCCTTTTTTGGATGCCAAACTGAATGGTTTGAGCCAATGAAATTCCACGTTTAACTTATTTTCATTAAAATATGTTGATTAACCTCTTAAAAAAAAAACAAAAAAAAAAGAGTTTTCTCAAAAAGGGCCGAAGCGATTTTTTTCTTTTTGGGCTCAAAATGATCGTGGGGCATCCCAGAAGTAGATTCAGAAAAAAACCGGCATATACAAGCCCTTTTGGTTTGAAGTCAGTCGAGGCACACCGTGATTCCTTAAGGGGGTTGAAATTCTCAAATCGACTTATGATAAATTTTAGAAATTCTTTTACACTTCGCCCAAGAAGATTTTAAAGGAAATATTGATTTGTGAGCAGTAATATATTACGTAACATTAAAAGGGGGGAGGGGGGTCAATTTTTGTTACGCTCATGTTGAAGTTACATAATCTTACTACAGAAAAAGCGTTATGTAGGGGGGAGGGGTTGAAATAGTCGCAAAGAAACGTTATGTAATATGTGGACGCTCCCTTTGAGGAATGTAAGGGTGCTAATGATCAAGCAGAGAAAGTAACTAGTTCTACATTTTTACATCAAATACTCTTAGTAGGTGTGTCATCCCCTTTCAAGGGTGGCTTCGACGAAACTGATCATTAAGTTTTTATCTTCCTAAAATGAAAGGAGGAACAGATTTAATTATTTAAAGTAACGCAATTTACTAAAATATAATTCTCCGATTTAAATCACTATCATTAGGTGCTGGCTCAAAATTTTTAACGTAGTGGGCTTTTCGCGTCAAAAATAATTTGTTTGGAATTAATTAAGAATTATCTTCAAGCGAAGGAAATTTTTTATACTAACACAATTGGAAAATGCCTCTTTTGTTTGGTACTTTAAACAAATAACATACGTTATTAAATTTAAATGTATGTTGTTTGCACGTTGTTAGGTAAAGAAATGTATAAGAAAAACAAAAATACAAAAAATGTAAATGGAGTACTCGTGGCTCAGATGGTATCGTGATTGTCTTATGATCATTCAATTAATACAAAAAAATGGAAATTTCTAACTTAACTTTGTACAACTACGAAAAATATGTTTAATGTCTATTTTTACGACTTTTGTATCATTTTTTAATTTCCTAATAATTGAAATAATATTTTATTGTTATTTACTATTGTAAAAACTAAATTATCGACATACCGATTTAATTTCAAATCAGTCAGGTTCTAACTGGAAACCCCCAACTTTTTTATTCTTTTCCATATTTAAAAGAGTTTTTGTTAATATAAGAAAGGTATTCTATCAGTTTTATGCGAGCTAAACCATTTTTGAGGCCGTGTGAATTTTTTTCAGAAAAATGTCTTAAATGTGCGAACTTTTATTTCAACATTTTATCGTATCTGTCGTTGTTTGTGGGAAAAAGAAGAGAATTATATTTTATCAAAAAAAAATCTTTGCGCCGCAAAAAGTTATTTAGTCTGCATAAAACTTACAGGATGTCTTCCTTATAGAAGTCCAAATTTACAAAAAAAATTATTGGAATGTTTTTTAAAGAGGGTAAACTTTTAATATCCATTAAAACAAAGTATTTTTATAATTTTTTAAATCACTACAGAAAATTTCTAAATATTTCAAAGGATTTTAAAGGAATTTCAATAGATTTCACGGGATTTAATAAGACTTCAAAGGATTTCAGTAATTTTTAAGCATTTTAAATGCTCTCAATAAGGTATATTTTAATCATTCCTTCAGGATCTCATATGATTTCGTATGATTTCAAAAATTTCAAGAGATTTCAAGGGATATCATCAGATTTTATGTAATTTCACGGAATTTTATAATACTGTAATGAAAGTTCAAACAATTTATTCAGAAGAATTGAGGAATTTCAAAAATTTGAAGAGATTTAAAAATATTTCAAGGTATTTCCGAAGTTTTTTATAAATTTGAAAGATTGGAAAGAATTTGAATGATTTTAGGCTACTTTAAAAGATTCCAAGGAATTTCAATATATTTCAAATCATTTTAAATATTTCAGGGTATTTTAAAAGATTCCAAGGAATTTTCGACAGCTTTACAAAATTTCAAAGGATTTCAAAAGATTTCAAAGGTATTGGAAATACTTTAGGATATTTTATATGATTCCAAGGAAGTTTCAAGAGATTAAAAAACTTTAAAGGAATTTCAAGGAATATCATCAGGATTCACGTAACTTTACGGGATTTTATAATATTTCAATGAATTCAAAGAATTTATTTACAAGAATTGAGGGACTTCAAATATTATTTTTCTACTAGATGTCACAGCTTTTTATACGTTTTAATTTTCTAAGAGTGTATAGTTCCATTGTCGCACATTCCACGTTATTTTAATTTATTTCTTTTCATTCTTATAGCTTACAATTATTTAGTAGTTCGCGTTCCTCGAGTAGTATGTACATAATAAAATTGTATATAATAAGACATAGCGGAAAATATTTGGAAAAAGTACGTAACCTAGGCGAAGTAGGGGGGGGGGGGGTCACACCACTTTGTTACGACTTGTTACATGGGGAGGGGAGGGGTAACAAATTGGCAAAAGATGTATTACGTAATTTATGGATGGCCCCTTATGGAATGCTAGCTTTATTTATTTCAATTGATATTCTATATCCATTCTTATATCATCTATATATCACAGAATGCAATAAATTTCTATAGTATTCTTAAGAGAGAGAGGGAGGAGAGAGGGGAGATGGATGGAGAGGGGGCAGATGTATTAGGGTTATGAAAAAAGGTTTAAAGTGGTACATGGGTTGGGAAATGTCTGGGGGAGAAGGTATAGGGTTTGAGGGGGGGGGGGGCGAGAAAAAGGAATAGGTTTGAGGAACAGAAACGCGCATTTCTGTGAGGAGTATAGGAGAATGTGGTATATGGATTGTGAAGTTTAAAGAGAGTAAATAGGATAGAGGGGCAACAAAGAGAAGAAGGTTGAATGGTTCATGTGGTGTAAGGAAGATGGGATATGGGAAAGCTAATAAGAAGTGATGGGGAGGAGATAAATAGGGTGGATAGTGGCAGAAACCTGATAAGATAGGGTGGCTAGGGAGGGCAGGGGAGGACATTAGAGGGGAGGGTCGGTCGTATAGGGATGTAGATAGTGGCTTAGAGAAGGTTCATAGGGATGGAGGAGGAGGGATAGGTATGGCATGTTTGATGCAATTAGATTATTGAAACCTGAGCATACTTTTGTTGTTTTTTGTCACCATGGAATATTCTGTTTAGAAAATATTTTCCCTATGGGTTATGTTCGTCACCTTAGTTGCACGTGAGTAGATTATGGTATCCATGCAGGGCTTTTTGAATATAAAGGAGGTAAAAAAGTAAAAGGTGATATAGGCTGTGGCGCGAGGCAGGAAGAGACCGGGAAGATCACGACGACGATACTAATCGTGAAAGACAACCATTCACTCGTTATTTTTTCCCTGGACTTGGCTTTCTTTTGGCCTTTTATGCTGATAGTGCGCGAGCCTCGACCTTATCGTAGAAACGCATAGAATGGATGTGGGAAAGAACGTCTTTATTAGCTGTAAAAAAACACGCCTGAATCAAATAGAAATGCACACATATGCGCAGAGGTGACGAGGCAAAATGAGAGACTTCTCAGCTATTTCACGCATACTTAAGATTTTAGCGATAAAGTTCATATACATACATACATACATACATACATATATATATATATATATATATATATATATATATAAAAGTATATAAAAATTAATATCTCCTTATATCTACCGTTAGCGAAAGAAGTGCACAGGATTGCATTTTTCGGGGCAAAAAAGACACGCTTTGTTATCGTCCCAGCCTTAGTGTGAATCGCCTACGCAATTGGCTATTGTATTTTCAAGTACATGGTCGATGGTATCAGGAAAGCTAGAAAATACTGAAAGGGAATCGAAATTGGAGAGTGACTCTTTTGTGAAAATCTTTGCATCCGGAAGTTATAGTTATTATAAATATTATTATTATTATTGTTTCTTATTATTTATAAGATTATTGGGATGGGATCATTGTAACTAGCTATATTTTTTGTTTTATTTTCTTACTTGAATAATGTATTAGGAATGCCTTATACATTTCGTAATGTATATATGCATGTAAGACTAATTATATATTTTTTTCATTTAGAAGGCCTTGAGAAAGATCTCATTATACTTTCTTAATAAGTATAATTTTATATTGTTCTAATCTCATTATTTGCACCTTGCTCGCAATGAGGAATAATGTGTATTTAAAAACAGAAACAGAATATTGTACAGAAAGAATGTATCTGTTTAGAATATTAGGAACACTTCAGCATTAACGGTTAAACAGATTTTTACTTCTGAAATTAAAAATATTCAGAATATTATATTATTACTTCTACCAGCCTTATTTTTTTAAATGTAGAGTTAATCACTATATAGCAAAATGAAAATACGACCTTTAATTTAATGTATTTAAAATTTAAAATAAACTGAACGTCAAAATAGAAATAATCAATCTAAGGACAGTTCCCAATTATAATTTTCATCTGTTTAAAATTAGAAAATATAAAACAGTTGTACTGTTTTAGATTCAAGCGTTCAATTTTTGTATATTTTTAAATTGGAAGACTTGCATTAAATACTTTATATTTCATGACCTTAAAAATTTAGGTAGTAGATTAAAAGAAAACATTATAAATTGCTTTATTTAAAAGCATTTTGTTCAAAAGAATTAGTTCTTAAAATCCGCACACGTTCAAATTTGAAGCCTTCAAAATTCGGCTACAAATAATTTAAAAAATTTGAATCTTCAAGCGTTCCAAATTCAAGAATTGAAATTATTATTATTTTATTATAATTTTATAATTATTATCAATTATATTTCTTGTATAGATGAATGGAACAGTTCAACAACCATAGTGTGAAAAAATAGATGGCGATATATGTGCAATGTGCATGGAATAATCGAATGGAAATGACGATGGACTTTGCACCGTTTAGCTTTCCCTGGCAATATAAATAAAAAAGTTTATAAATCGTTAGTATAATCATCTGAAATACATATTTTCACTCGTTTTATAAACTAATAATATTATTTAATAGAAAAAAGGAACTTTTGCATAACTAGTACATTTTTTAATTTTGAAAATATTTCAAATCGTTAAATACTTGTCAAAATCTTATAATGACCGTCGAATTGTTAAAAAATTAAATATTTTATTATAATTCAGTCATTTAGTTTGAATTCTTGGAAATCTTAAAATATTTGACTACATTTAAATACTAAATTTTAGGGTACAAAATTTCGAAACTGTGCCAATTGCTTTCAATTGGAAATTGTAGAAGTATAAGTTTAATAATTTTAAACGCTGTAGACCTCAAATTGTCCAGTTTATACTTTCAACATTCATTACTGCTCTATAATCGTTCTAAAATTGAAGTTGTAATTTTTTGAGCTTTTTATAGTTTTAAATTGATCAGACTTTAACGGCTCAGCTTGGAATATTTAATCAATATTCTCAGAAATTGTTCGTTTTTTAATTCGTTTAAATTAAAAAATCTCAATTTTTAACAATTCATTCATATTTAATTTTATTTTTTGCCGAACTTTTTTTATAGCATTGATACGTGTATAAGTGTGATATTGAAAATGGAAAAGATTCTTGTTTACAATTTTTCCAAAATTATCTTTCTACTTTTAGTGTCTTGGCCCTTCTTTAATAAACCAAAAAATGTGTGAAGAAATATTTGTAATTTTCTTTAGTAGTGTACCCACTAAAATTCGAACTACAATCCAAATTTCACAAGACTGTACTTTTGTAACTGTTAATTAAACATCCACTCATTCTTATACTTAACCTTTCGGCAGTCGCGCTGTTGTAAAAAGTACAACAGTACCGATTTTTTTGGTACAAGTCGCAACTCGAATGCACGGGAGACGTGAGACCGTCATGTATGCCGTCCCCCACTCTTCCCTTACCACTTCACTCCTTAAAAATACCAACTTCGATTTTGGGTCTCCCACCCTTAACGTTCAAAAGCAACCCCCTTGACACGACGCATATATGACTTTGTCAAAAAACGATCTTTTTTAGAATTTCACAGTGTGAATAGAGTCTCTGATTTTTGGGCTCCTCAAAAATTCCAACACCCAATTTTGGGCTCCCACCCTTAAGGTGAAAAAGCAACGTCTTGGTACCGGGCAGATGTGACTTTGTGAAAGAATTCTATTTTTTAGAAATTTACTTCGTAAATGAAGTTTCTGATGTCTGAGACTAAGAATTTAATATGGTGAATAGAGTCTTTGAATTTTGGGCTCCTTGAAAATTCAAATTCGAATTCATAGAAAGGCGTTTGATTTTTTAGATGTTGGGGTAGTTTTTGCAAACAAAAATCAAGCATTCGTGAGCCCAAGAAAAGCCCAACACTACTTCCTATTTTGTTTTTTCCATGTTTGAGTTTTTACTTAGGGGTTGTTTTTTTGTACATAGGGTAGGTTTTGATAATTTTGTTTGGTGCATTCGTGAGCCCAATATAAGCCAAAAATTATGATGCACTTAATTTTTTTCAGATTTTATTTTTGACAAGAGGGTGGTTTTTTTGCACATAGGGGGTGGTTTTTTGAATTTTTTTCCGTGCATTTGAGAGCCCAAAATAAGCCCAAAATTGTGGTCTACTTTGTTTCTT
>CAKNYM010047586.1:0-18023 GCA_932195095.1 Andricus curvator | reverse complement strand
AAAAAAAAAAATTTCACATGCTATTTAAATGGGAAATAGAAATTCGCGATGAGCGACCTCTTAATATTAATATTAAGAGCTCTGCTTTGCACAGACGTCTTTTTACACCTTTCCGGAAGTTTTTAAGTGGGGGTTTTGAAAAAAAAATAGTCGATTTTTTTTAACCACCCTAATATATATATAGGGGGGGGGGCAAGATTATACAGTGTAATTACTTTAAAAAAACAATTTGAGAGGCATGGTCTTATTTACAGGCAACATTTTTTCACAGATTAGTGTGGAAAGGTTCTTGAAAAATTGGGAAGGCTACCACAAAAATATTCAGATTTTAATGATTTTTCCTTCTTTTGAAATAGGGGAGACCACCCTATAGTAGATAATGATCCTACTGTAGATAATCCTTAATTATAAGCACAAATATAAGTAAAATAATCAATCATAATTTCCATATATTAACACATATCGTGTCTTAACTATTAATTAGATTAAATGAATTATTTAACATCCATTAGTATTTTTAATTAATGATTATCTACTGTAGGACCATTATCTACTGTAGGGTGGTCTCCCCTACTTGGAATGCTTTTAAACTCTTTCAAATCCCTTTGAATTGTTCGAACTTCCTTGAAATCTTCTAAATTCCTTTGAATTCCCTGGTATATCTGAATTCATCTAAATTATTCTCTGACTTATCTAAATTTCTTGAATTCGTGGAATAAGAAGAATTCAAGGAACTCAAGAAATTCTATGAATTCAGGGAATTCAGAAGCTTTGAAGGAATTGAGGAGATTTAGAGAATTAGATAAGGAATTCAGAATATTCAAATATTTCAGAATATCCATAGATTTCAGAGAATTTAGAATATTCAACGAATTCAGGATATTTAAGGATTGCAGGGAATGCAGATAATTTTATAACATTTAGAGAATTGAGAATATTTCAGGGGATTTAAAGAATTCAGAGAATTAAAGGCATTCAGAGATTTTCAGGAATTTATA
Organism: Andricus curvator; assembly: GCA_932195095.1. Classification (NCBI taxonomy): domain Eukaryota; kingdom Metazoa; phylum Arthropoda; class Insecta; order Hymenoptera; family Cynipidae; genus Andricus; species Andricus curvator. The sequence continues at coordinate 17,025 of CAKNYM010047586.1, read as the reverse complement.
AACTGCAAGGAATCTAGAATTTCAAGGAATTCATGGATTTCCAAAAATTCAAGGAATTCAGAATATTTAAGGATTTCAGGGAATTCTAAATTCTAAGAATTTCAGAACGCTCAGGAAATTCAAGGAATTTAAGGAATTCACAATATACAAGGAACGTAGGGAATTAAGAATATTCGAGGATATCAGAAAATAATGGAAGTTTAGGAAATTAAGAGAATTTCAGAGCATTAAGGGATTTCAAGGAATTCAGAGATTTTCAGGAATTCATAGAATTTAGGAAATTCAGAATATTCAAGGATTTCAGGGAATGCAGAGAAATGAAAGAATTTAAGGAATTCAGAGAATGCAAGAAATTTAGAATATTAAAGGAATTCGGGATATTCAAGGATTTCAGAAAAATCAAAGCATTTAGAGAAAGAATATTATAAGGAATTCAGGCAATTCAGAGAAATTAAGGAATACAGAGAAATCAAGAATTTCAGGGGACTCAGAGAAATCTATGTTTTCAGAGAATTCAAGCAATTCAGAGAGGAGGAAATTCGGGGAATTCAAGTAATTTAAGGAAATTCAGAATATTGCAGGAATTTAGAAAATTCAAGGAATTCAGATATTCTCGAGGTGTTAACAACTCGTGAAGTCATGTGTACACTTGTAATGAAATCTCCTGAAATACATGAAGTCACTTGAAATCTTCTGAAATATATGAAGTCATTTGAATTCACATGTAGTCACGTGAATGTCTATGAAGTCACTTGAAATCACCTGAATTAATTTGGGGCCACCCCTATACCACGTGGACAGTTTTTAGGGAGGGGGGTCTATCCAAAGTCCACGTGGACTAAGGGTTCGTGCATAAATTACATAACGCATTTTTCCGACAATTTTGACACCCCCCCCCCCCCCCATTTAATGCATGTGGCCAGTGGAGAGACGCGCCTTCCCCAAAAAGTTTTACGTAATTTATGCACGACCCCTAAGGTAGTCCAATTTTTTTTTTTTTTTTTAATTAATTTTTCTACAGAATTAGCCATAGAAGACGAATAGGAAATTACATTTTGAAATTCACCCCCAGAAGTCTGTTTTATAGGGTCCCAAATAAACCCCATAAGTGAAAAATTGGGTATTGCGAGTTTCTGGCGCTAACTATTATTGTTTTGAGGTTTCTTTTAGTAAACTCTGTGTCTAATACATAAAATATTACTTTATACTGATAATTGAATGTTTAAATAAATTGCTTAAACAATTTATTATTGTTTATAGCCATTTTATCTTAGAATAGAGTTAGAAAGTCGCGGTTTTATCTGAATTGTTCAACTGATTTCCAACTTTTCAGTTAGAGTGGCCCAATAATCAATTAAATTTAACAGAAATAATTGTTTTAACAAATTACTATTTATAATAATATTCTCTTAGAATAATGTTGCAGTTTAATAAAGTTGCAATTTTTTTTTAATTTTCCTCTTTTGGTACTTTCTCCAATTATAGTAAGGTAATAATTAAATCAAGTTAACAAACATAATTGTCCAAACAATTTATTATTATTTTTAATAATGTTAGAAAGTTCGGTATTTTCTGAAATTTTTTACAATTTTTCTACTTTTCACTTAGAGTATGGTAATAGTGACTGAAATTCGACAAAAATAATTGTTTAAACAAATTATTGTTTGTAACTATTTGGTTCTATAGTAATGCTGCATAGTTGCGGTTTTTTTCTGAAATTTTCCACTTTTCAATCTTTCACTCAGAGCGTGGTAATAATTAATGAAATTTAATAAACATAATTGTTTAAATAAATTATTATTGTTTTTAACTATCTTCCCCTATAATAATGCTGAATCGTTGTGGTTTTTTCTGAATTTTTAAAACTTTTTGTCTACTTTTCACTCAGTGAGATAATAATTAATGCAAGGTAAAAAACGTAATTATTTATGCAAATTAATTATGGTTTAAAACTACCTTCTCTCAGAGAAATGTTAAAAAGTTGCGGGTTTTTCTGAAATTTTCAGCTTTTCTTTGACTTTTTAGTTATCAAAAGAATATTTCAAACATCTGTTTTATTTCAGAAAACTATATTCACAAAAAGAGAGATTTAAAAAAAAATTATTCTCTCTATTGTTTATTTATTATTTGCTCATAACTAAAAATCCAAAGCAAATTTAAAAATTTAAGAAAAACCGCAACTTTCTGGCAATTATCTAAGAGAAGATAGTTATAAACAATAATAAATTGTTTAAACAATTATGTTTGCTAACTTGAATTATTTATCATCTCACTCTAATTATAAAATTCGGAAAACCCGCGAACTTCCTACTCTATTCTAAGAGAAAATGGCTAAAAACAATAATAAGTTTTTTAAACAATTGATTTAAACATCTAATTATCAGTGGTAAGTAGTATTTTATCTATTAGAAACAATTTGTATTTAAAAATCCGCAACAAAATCATAATTAGCGCCAGCAACTCGCGTTAAACTTCGTGGGGCTGGCGGAAGCTCCGAATATCACTTTTTATTAAAGATCGAAAAGAAATCTACTTTTTCATGAATAATTTTATGCAAAATGAGCATGAAAAAGATTCACAATTAAAAACCAGACTTCCAAACTACCTCACTTTTCGGAAAATGTAATAATCTAAATAGATTGGTTCAGAATCACCCACAAATCTGAATATCATTTTTTTTAACGCATTTATTTTTGTGTGGATTCACACAAATTTGGGAGCGATATGCATGAAAATGCGAAAAATCAATTTTGCAATGCATTTTTGGAAAATGTTCCCCAGTTTTTGTTTGAACTTCTAACTTTGTATCATGAAGCTTATGTTTTTAAGAAAACCCGAACTTTCAGCCAATTCACAGCTCCTTTTGGCTTCGTAGCTTTTGAATATCAAGAATATCCATATTTTCCTAAAATATGAACTAAGCCCACGTGGACAGAGGAGCCAAGGGGGAGGCTTCGTCAAAAGTCCACGCTTGTCCACAAGGGGGGGGGGGAGTAAACGTAGTAAAATATTGTCCACGTGGTATATGGACGGCCCCTTTGAAGTCACTTGAAATCTCCTGAAATATCTGAACTCATTTGAATTCACATAAAGTCACTTGAATTCTCCTGAAGTCACTTGAAATCTCCTGAAATATCTGAAGTCATTTGAATTCACATAAAGTCACTTGAAGTCACGTGAATTCACATGAAGTCACTTGAATTCTCCTGAAGTCACTTGAAATCTCCTGAAATATCTGGAGTCATTTGAATTTACATGAAGTCACTTGAATTCTCCTGAAGTCACTTGAAATATCTGAAGTCATTTGAATTCACATAAAGTCACTTGAAGTCACGTGAATTCACATGAAGTCAACTTGAATTCTCCTGAAGTCACTTGAAATCTCCTGAAATATCTGAAGTCATTTGAATTCACATGAAGTCACTTGAATTCTCCTGAAGTCACTTGAAATCTCCTGAAGTGAGTGAAATCTCCTGAAGTCATTGAATTCTCCTAAAATATGTTGAAGTCAGAAGTAGGTGTATACCCAATTGGTCGAGTTGTCAACCCCTCAGATATTCTTCAGGAAATGAGAGAATCTACCAAATGCTCATTGCCCTAAATAAAAAACTTAATTTGAATAAAGAAATGACAATTTTTAAGTTTTGAAAGCTGTCAATTTTTAATTTTAAAGGTTATACATTTGACATTGTACCATTTTTTAGCAATTGCAAATCAAAAAATTTCAATTTTAAACGCTCTAAATTTGAAAATGATTAATTTTTAAGTTGAAAAATTGATTAATCTACCGTTTTAAAATGTTTATAGTAAAATTTTTTTAATTGGTGTACAATTTCAAGTATTCCTCATTTACAGGTTGTTTAATATGGAAGACTTTGAATTGGGATTTATACAATGATTTCAAGTTTTTAATTTAAAATTGTGTAATTTTAAAGGTTTCTTCAATCAATTGTGGAGATTTCAGGGTAAAATTAATTATTTAGCTAATCATTGGTTTTAATTATTTTTTCAACTATAAAATATAATTATTTTCAAAAGATACAATTTTGAAAGTTTCAAAAATGAAACCAAACCATTTTCAATGTTTGGATATATGCTGCTTTCAATTCAAGGTTATTTAATTTTAACGATTACAGTATGAAATAATTTAATGTTGAAAGTTTCAAGCTGAAAGTTAATCAACAAGATTACACATTTTTAAATTTACGGTTTTGAAAGATTTAAAAAGGGGAAACTCATGAAACTTTTATAATATTTGAAATCATTCTGACTTGTTTATGTAATAAACGAAGAAGGTTGAAGACTCCACTTATGCTTGGATTAAAAAGTTTTCATTGTAATAGATTTGAGCAATTTAATTATTTTTACTGAAACTAATATCAGAAGTCAAAAAGGTTAAAGAATTTCATATATTGTAAATTAAACAGTATTTCCTTTCACACTTCTGTGTTTCTGCACTTTAAACAATAAAACGAGCCAATTTAAAAAAACAGGTTTAAAAAAGCAAAAGCACCTGATTTGAGCATTAAAAAAAATGAAAGTTAACTAATTTTCAAAGAGATTTGTCATAGTCGATTTTGGAATTTTTCATTTATTTATGTTTTACTTAACAACAAAGTTCACATTTTTTTATATTTAAAAAAAATAAATGATCCCATTTTTTGCAATTACTAAAAATTTATGTACAACATCATGAACTCGCAGTAAAAACACTCCATGCAAATAATATCCAGCAGGTTAAAACATTTTTAAAAAATTGTTTATTTTTACGTTAACACATTAATGAGTGAAAGTGCTACTTGAAGATTAAAAACACGTTTTAGTTTGTTTGAAATATACGTAAAAACAATGCCTATTTACCATTTTTTTTTCAAATTCAGAGTAATTGTTAAGTTTATACCCAAATTTAGTAAATAAATAGGTACATATCTTAGCCATTTCGGGCTCTCGAGACTTTTTCCTTTAACAAAATTAATAAAAAATTTGTTTTTAATAAAAAATATGTGCGATTTTTTATTACCTGATGACAGTTGTGAATATTATAAACAAATTTAACAAATAAATATCTTGGCCATTGCATGCTCTTAAGACTTCGTTCCTCAAACAAAATTGATAACAAATTTGTTAGAAAAAAATAAAATGTGCGATTTGTAAATATTTGATAACAATTGTTGATTTTTAAAATAAATTTGAAAAACAAATACAAATTTTTGTCAATTTTCAACCGGCCGATTTCTTTTTTTTTCAACGGAATCAATTTTAAATTACTTTTAAAAGTCCCCCCTTATTATAATATATCAACGAACAATAATTGTTAATGTTATGAACGAATGCACAACTTGACTACATGTCAAAAATTGATGTTTTTTGTCACGAATTCGGCTGCCCGTGACTCAAAAAAGGATCTCATCTATTAGGATACTTTGTCAGGCGCCAATTTTTGGTTATTTATTTAAATAAATGTTATAAAAAAATCCATATTTTCGTAATTTTTCAACAACAGTTTTCGTTTTTTCATTGGAATTAATTCTAAATAAATAAATTGGCTATGTACCTTTCTCATGTTATTTTATCAATGAGCTACAATTCTTTTTTTTATAAACAATTTTACTACAAAATCCGCTGTTTCCTTATTTTTGAAGAGTCTGCACCCGTTTCCTTAAACAATTTAAACCTTGATTTAAACTTTACTGTCTATTTTGGCTTTAGCTGAATTTCTTGGTGCTTCTGGATGTAGCGGTATTTAACCTTCACTCTTTATTTGTATTTTTTATAACATTTATTTAAATAAATAAGAAATGTTGTCGCATGACAAAGTATCCTAATAAATGAGGTCCTTTCTGAGTCATTCGCAGTCAATTTCGTAAAAAAAACAACATGCCTTTGTTGACAAGTACTCAATTTGTGAATTTGTTTATAAAATTGTTTATAAAACAAAAAATTATTGTGAGTTAATAAAGTATCATGAACGAAGGATTTTCCCAAGAAGTTTGAAAATGATTCCGTTGTACAAACAAAATATGCCGCTTGAGAATTGACGAAAATCTGTATTTGTTTATCAAATTTATTTCAACAGTGAATCATTTTTATCAGGTATTAACAAATCGTACATATTATTTATTTCTTACCAATTTTTTATCAATTTTATTAAGTGTACGAAGTGTCTAGAGCATGAAATGGCTGATATATTCATTTGTTTATAACATTAACAATTACTTTGGATTTATTAAAGAGTAACTAAGAATTGTTTTTACTTATATCTCGATTAAAAAATTGAAAAATAAAGCCTCCCAGTATTTTAAATCTTGAAGTAGCACTTTCACTAATTAATTTGTTAATATAAAAAGAAACACATTTTTTTAATGTTTTTTTTTAACCTGGCGGATATTCTCTGGTAACATTTACCCCACTGAAAAACTTGTTTTATGACAAGGTAATTTAAAACTATTTTTAATCCGAGAAAAAAGTGTATAAAGGCGGTCGTTCTATGCATTGTGTGTTGTTCTTATCGCCATTAACGTTTGATGGTGCTTTACCCTCTAAAAATTAATTATCGTTTGATTTTTTTATAATAATAAAGTCAAATTTAGAAAGAAATAAGTTCTTGGTTATTTCATGGGAAGATTAAAATTAAATAAATGATAGAAAATTAGTTAAGTTGTAACTTTCAAAACAGTTGTAGTTATTCACAACACAAAACTTATTCTATGTTAATTAATTTTTCTGATATTTTTTTTATTCAAAGGAGTTTTTTAATAAATTGAAAGAAGAATTCTATCATTTGAATTTGATTGTTCTGAATTTTACTGAAAACACGAAGTAAATGTTTTGATCTCTTTCAAACATTTGCACGACTGTAGAACGTTTTTTATCATAATATCATATTTTACGCCGTTTTTACACAGGATTTTTAAAAGTACACTTAACGTGTGATTTTTTACATAACTCAAACATCTCACATTAAATAATTTACCTTTTGCTTTAAGGTTTTGAAGTTAGGTATACTAAAATTACATATTTAAATACGCTGTTTAGTTCCTGCCCACTCAAACCTGACATTTTGTCGTAAAAATCCACTCTAAAAACGCCAAGTTATTTTTTGCGGTTGTACTTTCGAGACTTGAGTACTCTTGGGCAATATTTCTAAGCCACACGTGTGGTCCAGTATTTCTGACAAGGTATAATAGTTGTTCAGTTGAAGGTCAATGCTTTCTGGTGCATCCGCGGTTACAGTGCAATTATTAGACTGCAAGGAAAGCTAATTCGAACGCAGTAATTGGATAATTGCAAGATAGAACTTCGCCCTTCTCTTGAACGCTTCATTTTTTCGACGTTAAATGTCTCTAAATTGATCTTAAGGATCAAAATTCTTGGCCTCAAGAACATTCATCTTCATGACCAAAGCCTTGAAACTAAAATTCAAAACACAAGCTTTTTTATTTCATAATAGTCAAGACGTGGGGGAGCCTTTAACTAGCATTACGTAAAATTAAAAAAAAAAAAAAAGGATTTTATTATATTTTATGCCTATGTTACGTTGCAAGAGAATATTTAAGTTGTTACACGTAACAGCTTCAAATTGTTTCGTGTTCTTTTCAGAGTAAGAGATTTTGCTTACAATACATATATATCATATGATTTAAAAATGTTTAAATTATGAGATTTAAAATTGGAAGACTTGAATATTTTTGAATATTTAAAGATCCAACTTCATATGAAAGCACACTAAAACTTGGAGTATAAAATTGTTGCAGCTGTTTTGATCTAGAATTTCAGCGCAATATGATTCGCTTTAGAGGATCAATGAAAATGAAGGAGAACAACTTCAAGGCGTATTAGCATCAGTATACAAAACAGAATGATAGTTGACGATTTTCGAAAACATTCCTTTCCGCCAAATTCAAGTTCTGCAAATCAATAATCGATCCTTGATCGAGATTTGCTGACATTTTTGTAAACAAACATCCACAACCTCAGTAATCATAAACTTAAATAAACGGAGCTAAGTAAATGATTTTTTTTCAAAATTTTATTAACAATTTAATTTTAAACGGTTCATCAACAATTGATCATCATTCAGGTAAGAGGTTTAAATAATTTTATAATGTGTTGAGTAGTTGAAATTTTATGACAGATAATTGATCAAAACGTTGCATCCTTTTGAACCATTTGCAGCATCAACTTGATACCTGGTAGTTTTGTGTGAGCGCAAAAGATTGAATCAATTCTTGAAAATCTCAAACTTTGCAAATAATTTTTAAATTCAATCCGCTTACGATCAACGGTAAAAAAACTTAATTTTTAGGTACGCATTAATAAATGCATTTTTAAATTAAAACTTGAAATCTATGAAACTCAGTAGCAATGTGAAATTAGTGAAAATGAACTGATTTTTAAAATATTAATAATTTGTCAAACTGAATCATTTTGTAAGTTTGAAAAGTTTCAGGTTTAATACTTATGATACTTAAAGCTTCCAAAATTAAGAATTTTCTATATTATACATTTTAGAATATCAAAATGAAAATCATTCCCAAAAGTGCACAAGTGCCAGTTTTTCGAAAAAATAATTATTGGCTAAACAATCAGATAAATTCCAATACATGTTGTGGCAAATAGGTTTTCTTCATATCATTTGTCTTATTTTTTGCAGTTTTTGTTTTGCAACTTTTTCCATCATTTTGGAAAGTTTTTGCAATTTTTTTTCACGTAAGCAGCTACAAAACTATTTTGCTTTTGCTTGTTTTAATTTAAAATTAATAGAGTTAAAAACACAGTCCAAACTTGAGAAAATATGCGCCTCAAGCGAACTAGCAACTCAATAGCTAGAAATGCTAGAAATAGATTTTTTTTAGTTTGTTAGTTTGAGAGCGAAGGTAGCTTAAAAGCTAATAAAATACACAGGGTCAGTGGTCACATATATAAGTGTGCTTAAGAATCTTCGGAAGATCATACTGAAATATTTATTTGGGCATTACAGAGTATAATAATAAAAATAATTATATTTTTTAATTTTTGCTAGAAATACTTAAGTATGTTTAAATTTTGTTTGCAGGTAATTAAAAACATCCTATATACGAAAATATAAAAGTATTTAGTTTTATTGCATGTCTAAATATTATTTTGTAGATTAATATTTAAAATTAAACACTAAACTAACCGAACAGCGAATGTAACCAATATCATGCATTATTGATGATACTTAATAAAAAATATTGGAATATGAACAACAGTATATGTATTATTACAAGACAAAGTACAATATCAAGTTAAAATTTTAAAAATAAATTCTGTAATGGGATTAATATAAAAATCAGTTTTTCGTTCCAAACCCTAAATTATTCTTTAATAGTAACCTCAGAAATAAAAGGGCGCTTTTACAAAGAACCGGATGACTCAAATGTGGTCTTAATTAAAGGATGCATAATTCAAAATGTGTTAGTAAAGTTTAACGGATGTGGATGATAATGTAGAATTTCCATGATCTTAAATCAATTTTCCGTGCAAAGATAATAGATGTGACATGCATAAATTTTATGTCTTATATTATCCTAATTTTTCCCTGTAAGTAGTAACATACTTTCTGTTCAGCCTTTCGAACCCCTTCCTTTCTCAAATCCTGGCTACGCAACTGACAAGACCTTCTAATTTAAAATTATTTTACAAGGAGAACCTGCACCCTTCGGAATTTTTTTAGGATTCATACTTTTGCCAGTAATAGTTCATTACCAAACTTGTAATCTGCTAAAGTATCAAGATGTATAAATATTCATACATTCTCGAGAAAAACGGCTACGAGTTTGTAACTGGAAAGTCCGGGCTCGACTCCTGCTGCCGGCATTTTTTGTAATTTTTTTTCATTCAAATTTTTTTACTGCAATGAATATTAAATTCATTTAAATTAAGCCAAAATATCCATTTTTAACCATTTTTTTCATGTTAAAAAGTTGGATTTTAAACTTTATCACTTCCGAATTGAATATTTTAAGGATAAGTCAGTTCCGCTACATCCTTGAAATATTATAATTCCTTGTGCAATTTTTTGTCAAAAAACATAACTCCTTACTTTAATATCAACATATGACTATATTAATAATAAATGTCTTTTATTTATATTTAAATATTTATTTTATTCTTATTATACTATTTTTATATATTTTATTTTTATCACATATAAACATAATAAAAAATTATATAAATGATCAATTGAATGAAAACATGAGAATTTTGTACAATCAGTATATTGTGCATCGAGTGGGAGAAGTTGGCGATTCTAGATGAGTGTGAAGTTTGTTGCAAAAGGACATTTGCTGCAAAAAGATTCTTTTTGAGACAAATGAAATTTCTTTTAACCTTAAAAACAGGAAATTCCATTTGTGTCAAGAAGCATGCTTCTGACAAAGAGGAAGTTTCTCTGAGTGTTTGAGAAAATAAATCTGAAACAATGAAATGTAACTTATAGGGTAGGGACTTATTTTTATCTTTTTCAAACAAAGATTCACATTATTTATAAAGTTATTTTTGCATGTTATTTATTTATGTTATTTCATACTAAAAGTATGAATGTTTGATCGAAAATGCATTTTGAATGAAGTAAGTGAAATTGTAGAAAAAATTTAACAAAAATGTAAAATTGTATCTATTACAAGTTAGGGAGGTTAGAATTTCAAGACAATTAATTATTATAATATCACTCTTAAAAACGAACCTTCGTCACTATTTAAAATATTATAAATAATTTTATTTCAATTCGTGATAAAAAATTCAGTTATTTTTCTCCATCTATTGAAGTTTGACTACAAAATTGGATAAAAATAAAATGTATGTATCTAAGTCGAGGTTAGATAGTTTACACTGTTAAAAATAGCATTAAATTTAAAATACAAATGTATATTAAAATTAATATCTCAAGCATATAAAATCGCTGTTTAGGTACGTGCTTATTAAATTTCATATACATTCATGATAATTGCTCAGATAATACCGTTTGACACAAAATCAAAAATAAAATTGGATTTTAAGTTGAAAAGTTCATTTACGTAAATAAATGTACTCACATTAAATTTCTACCCTTCAGGGCAAATTTTGGAAAGAATTCCACATGTACGTTGCACTTTAGTCCTAAAAAGCAATTGAGTCGACGAACTCTAGATTATTACTTCAATTGCGAATATTTGATAAGATTTAAATAAATAAAAGCACTTTGAGTTTTCAAGCACGCTGCTATACCGACCTGTATATTATATTTAATATAAAGTGTACAGCTATTCATATTTTAATGTCTATTAAATTTCAACTACCGTGTATGCAAATGACTTCATATACATTTGTATTAAATTTAATACAGAGTTTTCTAACAGTGTACGATTTCAAAACAATGTTTACATTTTTATAATGTCGAATACACAAGCAAGTTTTTTTTAAATATTTAAAATAATAAATTGATCAAAAAACAAGTAAATGATAAATTCTATTTCAAAAAACTAAGGACTACGTTTTATTTATCCCCTGATCTTAATCGTCCGACTTAAGATTCACTGCCAAAATTACATTCACACTAGAGGTCGGACAGGCTGTCCGATCTCTGGGTAAATTAAAAAATTCTACACTTAGTTCGGACAGATTAAAAATCTCTGAATATACAATACATAAATTGAATTTGTCAAGGATTTCGAAAACTTCAAGTCTCCCACGTTTGAAAAATGCAGCTATTTCAGTCAAAACTTAACTAAAGTAAGTCATAACTTCAAAATAAAAATGTTCTATTTTCTGACACAGGAAACAGCACACATATCTAAAATGGCGGTAAAGGCTGATCGGCTTACTAAACATTTTCAATACCGTAAAATTAGTAGAAGTTTACATAACTTTTTCCCTTGCGTGTCACCAGAAAGTATGCAGAATACAAACATCTATTTACTTTTTATAATTCTAGTTTACTGCACTATTCCTACTATAAAATATACGAGGCTGTCCGACCACTGATACGTATCCGGAGACTGGTACACTTCCCTATTAAAGAAATTGAGGAACGGATTTTCTTTCGTCTCAATAAATTTAATCTGATGCCTGCAGGCAGGCAGCGTGAGGTATAATTTAGCTTGCGGTGGTCGGGTTATGTTAGGTTGGTCAGACGGTTGGTCCCCGTGACCGTGAACCATGGCTGACCTGCGACACAAACATAGGCTCCCCTCTACCCCCATAAATCTACCTGCACCACAACCACAGCTCTCGCTCTCTATAGCATTGTGCAGGCTGCAGCAGCCCTACCGAGACTCCTGGAGCACACAGGCTACCTTTTGCTGGTTTGCTGCAGTGATAAATACTTCTTGACTTCCATTACGGATTACGTGGAGCCTTCCTTACTTCCTGCATACTTTACAGTTTACCCCCTTTGCCCGAAAGGATGGCTCATGGCTGGGTGGCGACATCCAAGTGCAACGTCCTATCAATGAATGGCGAGAGAGGATAAATGTAGAAGCAATCAATAATGCATTTTTATATCAAAGTTGCAATCGTAGTGGCGTGCAAGGCGATAGGGTCATTAATGTAATCTCATGTTTAATTAACCGATACTCAAGGGGGAGCTAATTGCTGGAATTAGTTTGCAAAATAACACTGACATGAGTAACAGAGCACTGTAAAAAGTAGAGTAAGAGTTTCTTTTATTTGAGATTTTTTTTTAATATACCGTCAACCGGAGTAATTATGGATCATAATTCGTGAATTTTTCAGATCGCGGCTTCGCCAAAAGCAGGAAATGCATTCCATTTTTTGGTACCACATATGGGGCATTTTTTCTCAAGTGCACCCGACCCCAAAAATCGGACTAAAACTGGGGCAAAGTCTATTGGATGGTAGTTTACGGGGAATTTTTTTTTGTCATTTGCAGAAATATTTAACGAAGGGGAGGGGTGTGAAATTTTGGGATTTTGTGCGAAAAGGCTCTTTTTCGGATGTATTTAACTGCTTTCGTATGTGATAAAAGAATTTTAAGGTACAAGTTTTCGATAGATAATTTTTTGTGTTTTTGGTTTTAAAATAAAGCTTAGGACTCTCTATTTTGAAGCCGTGAAAGACAAAGTGTAGTTTTTTTCGAGCAATTAAATGTTGTCCATTCTGTTCCAGGGAAACCGTCTCTTCCACGGGAATTGTCCTATTTTAAAATAAAGAAAAAAATTTTGTTCAGGGGAACATGGGGCAAAATGAAGACGGGGCGAAACGGGACGATGATTATATCTCTTGTGTGATTTTATAATTTTCTTGTTATTTTACAAGTTATGAGTCGCATGTATCGTTTTCGTGTTCAGTTATAATTTTGACTGATTTTCAACTACACGTAAGCAATACAAATGTTTGTTTAATTAAAATTGCTTCAGCACCATTCCGTCGTGTACATACTAGCCCTTCTTTTGCGTCGAGGCGTTTTTGATTGCGAGTTTTATCGCGATTTTTGGGAGTCACATTGCAAAAAATACTTTGGGGGCAGAATGGACAGGGGCAAAACGGGACAGCGTGCGAGATGTAGTAGAGCGCAAATTACTTTCTCGCGGTTCGACAGTGAGGACGAAGACAAAATTCATGTCTGCGTAGTTTCTAAGGCATGATTTTGGTCATTTTTGTATAAAAATGGGCAATAAAACTTCTTACAACAAGTTCTTGTAACTGTTCTACTTATTTGTTTAGTCTTTTATAATTAATTTTGTTCATAATACATTTGATTTTTTATTTAACAAAATGTCCTGTTTTCCCCGTGTAAGGGACAAAACGGGACGAAAAGCTTTTTTTCAAAAATCAATTTAAAAAAAAAAGTAGAACATAGCATTTTTTCAATGCGAAATTTCTTTTTAGTATATTATTAGTTGTTTGAGGCACCTCTAGTTAGGAGTAGTTAAATTATTAAATTAAAAATTAATTTTCAACCAAAGAAAAGATTTTTCAACAAAATAGTTAAATTTTCAAACAAATAGATCAATTTTCAACTAAAGTGAAGAATCTTCAACCAATAGTATACATTTTTAACAAAGTAGTTCGACTTTTAACCAAATAGTTGAATTTTCAATAACAAATATTTTAATTTCAAATAAAAAACAGTTGAATTCTAACAAAACGACGATTTTGAACAAAATAGTTGAATCATCAACTTAAACAAATTATTTTTTAACTAAACCGTTGCTTTTTCGATTAAACGAGATAAATTTTCGACCAAAAGTACAATAGTTATTTTCAGTTAAAAAAATTTATCTTAAAAAAGATGACTGTGCAACACATTAGTTAAATTTTGAATGAAAGAGATGAATTTTCAACTAAAATGATAAATCTTTAACAAGAAAAATGAATTTTTCACAAAGTAGTTCAACTTTCAACCAAGTATGTAGATGAAACCTCAACCAAACAAGATTGGTTTTTAACAAGTTTCATTATATGTTTCATTTTCATTAGTTTAATTATATTTCATATTTTGTAATATCCGCAATTTTACTTAAGAAATTTTCTTTTACCGAGAATTTTCCAATTCGGTAATATCATAAACTGTCGAAAATATTATTATTTTGGAATTTCAAATTTTCGGCCACTTCTAATTTCAGGATATTTTTATTATATTTTGAATCTTTTCTTTTTCGGCAATTTTCCTGTGATGGGAATTTTATATTTCAGGATTTTTTATGCCTCCCTGAAAATTCATCTCTTTTGGTAGAAATGTAATCATTTTTTATTAAAAATGAAACTGGTTGAAAACTAATCTTGTTTGGTTGAGGATTCAACTACTTGCTTGATACTTGTTCTAATTTGTTGAAAATTCATTTTTCTGATTAAAGATTCATCATTTTAGTTGAAAATTTATTTCTTTGATTAAAAATTGAACTATTGTATTGAAAATTAGTTTTTCTTTTAATAAATTTTTTTAATAAATATGTAACTATTCTACTTTTCGTTGAAAATTTATCCCGTTTAGTCGAAAAGTTTGGTTAAAAATTAATTGTTCAAGCTGATGATTCAACTATTTTCTTGAAAGTTCTGAACATTCAAGTGAACGAAATTTCTACTAATTGCTTCGTAAATTAGGAAACGTGCTGAAATATTCACTCATTTATATTGCAAATAATAGATTACAAAATAAACTTTGAATTTATTTTTTTAATTGTATTTGGAACAATGTTTGTTGATAAAATAAAAATGGGAAAAAATATTTCGTTTTTTGAACTTTCAAACTACTTTTTTAAAAATTCATTATTTTGGTTCACGATTCATCATTTTAGTTGAAAATTGATCTCTTTGTTTGAAAATTTAACTATTTTGTTGAAAGATCGTTTTTTTTTGGGGTTGTAGACAACATTTTTTTATTGAGTTTAACAGATTACAAATCATGCGGAAGACACAGTTTCCCTGAATTTGAATGGACCAAATTTAATTTCTCGAATCCAAAGAAAAACATTTTGTCCTTCATGGCTTCAAAGGCGAGAATCCTAAGCTTTATTAAAAAAAAAAAATAAAATAAAACGTTACAATTTTAATTGTTCCATTTAGCAAAATTTGATTTGATCGTGGAAAATGTTTGCAAACCGGGAAAAAGCTGGGAAATGACCGGGCATTTAGTTTCGTTGATTCAAACGACCAACCTTTTTATGCTAAAAAAAATTGCAAAGAGGTCCTTTTGAACGCGGATTTTACAGAATCATAATTTAACGTATAAAAAGTTAATAAAAAGCAGGTCTTCTTGGCATTTTCTTTAAAAGCATGAAGGCAAATTTCGATTGTTGCCCTCTAGCAAAAAAAAAGTTTTTTTTTCTACCACCCTAATAAATACTAGATCTAAAGAATAAAGAATGGCACGATGGCAGATTGAAATATAATTTGTTGAAAGAGAATGACCCAAGGATCATCAATATCTTAAACAATATATGAGTGCAAAGTCAATGCGAGTGAGCAGAATATAAAAAAGCAAAGTCGTCTGCAAATGCACGTGCGATACATACCTGTTCCTCCAATTATAAAACAAAGACTCCATTGTCCATGTGTGCAATTTGTGCAATAATATTTGAATTCATCCATACTTATGCATCTATCATCAGTTTCATCACGTCCTTGGGGACATAGGAGACAATCGCCGTCAATTTGGCTTGCTAAATTTGTGTCTATCACTAATCAATGAGCGAGGCTGGTATGGGGCTTTTGGTGCGTTTCGCAGCTAAATATGTAGGTGGACGGATTGATAAATCGTTGACTAATTGTTCCTACCTCCAGGGTCATTACAAATTCGATTACTCCAAACGACCAGTAACCAATAACCTTTGAAACAATAGACTAATAGAGATTGCAATCCACTTTTCTATCATCAATATAATCGTTAATCGATGACAATTTCCTAAGAATTCCTGGAATTCTCCTTAGAAAATTACGGTATCTTAGTGATTAAATTGAACGATAGATTTAGAGTGGACGTATTTAAGTATAATTCATTACTATGCCACTTAAGTCCGCAACGTTTATAAACGAAAATGTAAAATTTTTATTGTAAACGTTTTGCAGTATAGGATTTTAAATGGTAATAACTCATTATAACGGAATATTTATTATTTTAATGAAATAAGCTATATTTGATATTCGGAAAAAATTCTGACTTTCCACTAAACTCTCGATTCTCAGATTTTGTTTAATTAATTGCTTTTATATTATGTCAGGCAACACCAAAAAAAGATTCATTCTAATATCATCATCGGAAGATTGCGTTTCTGTATTTCAATGAAAACGATTCTTTGAATTGATAAATATGTATTTAAATTAAGTGATTCATCCATATGTGGATCAAGTAATTTAGGTTTCTTTGAGTGAAAGAAATATTTTTTCCATATGAATCCACTGAAAAAAATACTGGATCCAAAGAAATGCGAATCTTTGGTTTTTTACATTCTCATCATAATGAGAAAGTATTGGTTTTATGTGAAAAATGACTTTCGCGGATTCCATCAAATGTCGACGTTTTTTGGCCGAAAATGTTACTTTTCGCTTTTTTGGGGGGATTTT
>CAKNYM010047585.1:170942-186986 GCA_932195095.1 Andricus curvator | reverse complement strand
TATTTCCAATTTCAAATAAATGTGGTAAGTAAAATAACAAATGCAAATTCATTTACACTGGTAGCCAAAAAAAAAAAAAATAGCTGGGAAAACATAGAGCATAAAATTAATCCCGTTTTACTATGTAAAATAATTTTAATAATGCATATTTCCTTGTACCACCCCCCGCCCCATCCACTTTATTCAGGCCTACACGACTGTGTGTAAAAGAAATGGCGGAATGCAGCGCCACCTACCGCCGTTTTAGTAACGAAGGCTCTGTGAGCATGCATTACTGCGCATGTATGTATACATTGATGGTTTTAGTTTCTGCAATTAAATTTTTAAGTCAAGATAAATTGAATAATTAATGCAAAATCCAGGATATACTAAACAGAAAATATGTCAAAATGATTACAAATAGAAATACAAAATTTTACTTCTTTTACAACCGTGCACAACACATTGCTTGCGATCAATTGTTGACATTTTATTTATTTTTATAATAATCAGTTACGAATAACACGACTAACACGCAATCCATAAAAAAACATTTTACTTTTATGTCACTTTTGTGATTGCGCAATCCTCTTGCCTCTCTACGTTCCTCATCAGCAAATAATTTGCGCCAACTTCCACCACTTTTTGAACTAATCTGCACCCCTCTGTGTTCCGCCTAAGTCCACTCTTCGGCTATTTCTGTAACACACAGTCGTATAGGCCTGACTTTATTGTCATATTTTTCCTTAAATCTATTGCTGAAAAAATATCATATTCATTTGTCGCAACGCTTATGAATTCCAATAAAATCATTGAAGAATAAGCTCTACCCCCCCCCCCCCCATAGCTTAGCCGCTTTACCAAGATTGAACAATATTTCCACTTTTAGTACCTTTCTTTACTATTTTCAATGATTTGTTATGCATTTAAACTAAGCAGAACATATATGTCAATTCCACGTTTATTATGCATAAAGTTCAAATATTGGTTGACGTCCGACTGCATGAAGATATGGTTGATCAAAAAAACCTTTTGAGGGCTTCTTATTGTAGGTCAATGGCAACTTTTGAGCTCCCCTCCACCCGCGAAGCCTATCTCAAAATTTTTCTTTTTCGCTCCACCCTATTGGAATATTGTCTTGAAACTGTATACAGTATTCCTGGGAGATATTGGCGGATTATTGTCTCGAAGGTACCTAAAATGTATGTATCCCTGGCACGTTTCCGAAATATCGTAACGTAAAGTATCTGAATGCTATTCTCTAAATAATTATACAGTAAAGAATTAATTTCATACATTTATGTATTTACTTTTATTGTTTTTCGAATACAAATACATACAGATAAAAATAAATATGATGTTAGAGAATATATTCAATATTTCAATATAAAAGTGTACAATATTAATGTTGCGAATTCTTAGTGTACATCCATAGTAAGTATTGCAATACATTACTTAAGTTAATATTACAATGCAAAATTGAATTAAAATATGAACTCCAAAGTGTTACATGAAAATTAAAAATCGATGTTTGGAAAAATTCACTATAATTTGTTCACTCTTCTTTATGATGCTCCGAGTAGTGTCGTCGCAACGTTGATGAACAGAATATTGTCCCACACTCTAAAAACTAGATATCTCTTTTCTCACGGTATCATTTTTTTCTTGTCCTATTTTTGAATAGGATAACTTCATGCTGTTATTGTCAATGCAAAACAAACGATTCTTGGATTCCACCAGTGGTCTGATTTTAATACGACTCGAGACTGTTTTTTTTTAGTCTTATTGTAATATCTGAAACTGGCCCTGGAATAATACTTTGTTTTTACAGTGCAGAAAATAGTTGATAATATAGGCTCATGATTGGGAAATAAGTTCAATTTTGATCCATTTGCAACAAACAAGGGATACTTCAACAGCTGTAAAATCACACAATTCATTTAGTATTATTTAGAGTTGACTTAGCAATTGCATAAGATGCTTTGTTTGAGACTATTTTCTTAAGGTACTCCTGTAACTGTAGATAGAAACAGCGTTTTGTAAATTTTAAAATGGAATGATGTTACTACTTATCCCTGTCAAAACAATGTATTATTTCAGGGCTAGTTTCAGGTATTACAATAAGACTCACAAAAAACAGTCTCGAGTGATACTAAAAAGATATCACTGGTGGGAACCTAGATTCATTTGTTTTACATTGAAAATAACAGCATGAAGTTATTATATTGAAAAACAGGACACGAAAAAAATGATACCACAAAAAAGAGATCTTAGTTTTTACAATGTAAGATTAAAATTAGCAGTGAGTAAACAAAAATTTAGATGCTACGTAGTTGTATCCAGGAATACAAGAGAGATTAGGTGCACAATTTATTGTAGGGATTGGAGGTTGAGGATGTAAGATGTTCGTAAGTTGACATGATGGTTGAGAATTTAGTGGATCTAAACTTGTGAGCCAAGATGAATCTAAATCCAGAGCTAAGTAGACTATTCTAGTGGACGAATAAATATGGCGATTGGCAATAAATATAGGTTTCCAGAATGTCTTTGTTTTTAGATTCCATAAATCTAGAAATGAGATGAACTCAAATATCGATATCAACGGGCTTTGGTTATAAGTTGCAAATCAAGGTATTTAATTAAATCACTTAAAATCGACCGTGATACCGAGTATTTCAACAAGTTTACTCTTTCAACTAAATTGTACAGTAAGAATAAAAGCTTCGAATAATGGGCGTTTTTGAAAGAGATAGTTATTAGTGCTAGGCTACATTTGAAGAGCATTAATAGAAATTACAGACACACAAACTGAACAATTTTATAAGTCTAAAATAAATAATGCAACTACAGTGCCGGCCAGAATTGAGGGCCCGCATCAATGAACCGGTTATAACTTTCTGGTGCTCAGAT
Source organism: Andricus curvator (assembly GCA_932195095.1). Taxonomy (NCBI): domain Eukaryota; kingdom Metazoa; phylum Arthropoda; class Insecta; order Hymenoptera; family Cynipidae; genus Andricus; species Andricus curvator. The sequence continues at coordinate 184,097 of CAKNYM010047585.1, read as the reverse complement.
TACTTAAATTCAAGCAACGATCAGCCCCCATGTCCCCCTTAACTCTAGGCTCCAACAAGTTATAACCGGTTCATTGATTCCGGCGCTTAATTGTCAGTCTTCTAAAAAATCGTATTCATAAGTTTGATCACGGTTTTTAAAAATCTTTCTAACTTAATTTCACGCTGGAGTATCCGCCAAAAAGGCATGTTTTTATTGCGATTTTTTTTAGTGGATTGACCATTTTTGCCAATACTCTATAATTCAAACTTATAGTTAAAGTTCAAATAGAAACAGAAGTGTGAATTTAGATAATATATGCAAGTATGCATATTGATCTTTGAATCACAGTGCTAGACGTTAGACACAAACAAACATAATGCATGTTTGTATTACGATAAATAAAAAGACCAATACATTTTTCAGGAGAATAATGGCAGTATGAGTTCCAAGTTTATTGCAATTCACCCTCATAAAAAATAGCTTTAATAATCTCCTTTTTTCGTTTTCAATGTAATTCTTATTAAAATTCGCTCAAATAACAGATTTTTTAAAAATAAATTAGTAAAACTGTAATTAGAAGGTACTGAAAACAATTTTTTTAACAAAAAAAATCTTATTTTATAACAAACAATAAAAACTAGAAAATCTGCAACATCTTATGCTCATCTATCACTTAAATTATTACAATTCTTCGTCAATTTCGTCACTTTCGTCGTATCCCTCATCATCGTCAGATATTCCCTTTCAGCATCATCTGTGTCAGAATCGTGATCATCAGTTTCTTTGCTTCTTCCTTAAGAAAAAAAGAATTAAATTATACACTGTGTAGGTCATCATTATCACAATTCTTAAATTTCATTACATTGGTTTGAACGTACATATAGAACGTATATCACTTTTTAGCCCCAGTGAAATCCTGTCCCGCTGCTGTACTCTTGCGAAATAAAATTACTAAATAGTTTTGAGCTAATATTAGAAACTATATTCTATATCTTTTTATACCAGTTTGAGATACTTGCACTTTGGGATAGTCTTTATATTTAGATGAGAGAGGTGGCTCTTACTCTACTTGGTTTTTTCATGTATTGTGGAACTTCCTCTGTAATTTTATTGTATTTATTTTTCTATTTTTTTTAATTGTATTGCACAAGTCCACTAGACAGATGCGGGTGTATTTTCAGGTAATAATGACATGCTTTAGATGACATACTTTTTACAGAATGGGCATTGTTCATTTCTTCTGAACTTTTCTCCGAAATTGCATTTTATTTTTTTTCAATTATATTTTTATGTATTTACTTCGCAGAGAAGAAAGTATTTTGTACACAAATTAAGATTTAAAAAAATGGATTCAATTGAAAGAAATGTTGTGAAAAAACTTTTCGAGCTGACTCATAGAAAATTAGAAGAGGTAAACAAATTTTCCAAATATAAAAGCGATTGAAGGACATCACTTAAAAAGGTAAGAAACTTGGGCATTGATAAATAATGGCCGCAAGTTGCTTTTAATTAAGTGTATCTAAAAAAATATATAATGAACAGTGTGTTGATAGCAGTTAAGAGATCATTTTATTTATAGTTGACTTACTTGTGATATTCTCTTTTGTCTTCTATTCAGGATTTATGTGTGGTTCTTTGGATCTAAAACAGTTACTACTCGTCGTACGGTGGATTGGTACAATAGTGTGTAAAGATATATTTCAAAAGTATCTTTTAAAATTCTTACATTTTTTTCCATATATAATTGAATTAAATAATATTTTAATGTAAGGAAATAAATTACGCTGACTTATTCCATGATTCGCCAGTAAAATTGTAGGTTCTTTATTTGGGTAATTTACTTCTTCATTTTGAGAACGTTTTGTGGAATGAAGAGAAGCAGAAGCTTTGACTTTTGGTGTTATTTTCCGTGGTACTATCTGGCTTAATCATTTTATGTTGGATGAGATTTTTTTGTTTAGGTTTGCCGACTCTAAGGACTCTAAGGAATATTTACATACTTAGAATTTTGACTTTGAATTTTTTTGGTAATACCAATTGGTTGCATGCTAAATGGACAAAATTTTGGTTTTCTTGAAACTGTTCAATGAGGAGTAGCATTCAACTTTAAGTCAAATTTTGTTACTGGCATGTCCGGAAATTTGTATCCTTTATTAATGTCTGACTCCTCCTCTGTGTTGCAAATATCAATTACATTTTGAACCGCAGCAGACAGTTTTAAAATTTAGTATCTGGATTTGCCCGTAATTGTCTTCTTCTCTTCATCAAATTCAAATCGTAGTCACTTGCTTGACTTTTTCTTATTTGGGAGAGAAGAAGAATAATAATGTTCATCTACTCTGTGTAACCAATTTATTAACGAACGCCCAACATTTCGGGAACACAGTTCTTCTTAATAGGGGTATCTATTAGAAAATTATGCTTTTGTCTGGGAAAATAAATTTTAGTCATTTTCAAGCACAGTTCTAACCCACATACGTTCGAAATATAAAAATTCTTAACGTTCGAAAAGCCGAAATGTTCGAAAAAAAAGAACACACAGTTCTTCTCTTCAGGGGTTTAAGTTTGTACTAGATGCCCCTAATAAGGAGAACTGCGTGTTCTTAAAGCGATGCGATTTCGCTAATACATTGTTCCGACAGGGTTGAATGACAGTATTCATGTTTTTTTCCTCCTGATATTTTCATCTCGGACGCTAAAGGATTTTGTATTGTAATCGCACGTGAACTAAAACTGTACTTAAACATTCCTACCATCAATTTTCTCAAACAAAAACACAACTTGGGAATTGTCTCATTCAGATAAAAACTGTGTGTTTTTGAAATGTTAGGATTTCATTAATAAATTGGTTCGACAGAGTTGAACAACATTTTCGTTGCTTTTTTTCTTCCTAATAATGGCTTTTTGGACGTTAGAGTATTTTTATAATATTCATATTTGTTATTTTATAGTGAATGAATCAAGACTACTGTTTAATCATTAATAATCCTACAGTAAAATTAACATTTATGCTAGAAATATTGAGAATTTCAATGTTTACCAATATTTTTCGTTTGGCGGCCCTAATAGCTCGGTATATAAGGTAACAAATTATGCGTTTCGTGTCACAAACAGAGGAATTTTTTATGTAATTTGATACTACAAAGGAATCTTTTTAGGATAGAAGGCAATCGAGATAGTGAACTTATTTACCTAGGAAATATTTTGAAAAGTTATGTAAACTTATGTTATACGTTTGCTAAACAAGAATGATAAATATGAATCCCTATTCAATTGAAATGTATGTTGATCAATTGGGTCAATGCCAAGGAACTCAAAAAAGGAAATAATCATAGAAAAGCTTGATATAATTAAAGTGAAAAAAAAACTTTTATCAGAATGTAAGAAAATTTAAGAAAAAAAAATGCTCTGGTGTTTGTTTTAATGTTTTAATAATTTATGCAGCGAGGGATTTATTCTTGCCCCGTGGAATAATTCGTAATGCAGACCATATGTTTCCGAACATAACTTTTCAAATTCATCTAATTATTTAAAGAGTAATTTGCTTTTATTTCATGTTACTCCAATTTCAATTACTTTTTACATTTGAATGCCGATAATACTCCATAAATGTTGCGAACCAAATGACGATCCATTTCTAATGCCTCCGCAAAAAGCTCTGGCTTTTCGAAATACCTGCTTCCAAGATTGCCCGTACTTGTCGCGCCATGCCCTTGTAGGATTTAATCAACCCCAACCCCTAAACTTTCTTATATCCTTCCTTGGACAATGGACATGCATTTTTCGCTCGTTGAATTGTTCTAGAAAACTGACAAATTAGATTAATTTCAAGATATAAAGAGCGAGAAATTCTACACTCGAGTAAAAACAATAATTGAATTCATAAGGGTTGCGTAGTTCACGTGAGATAGTTCGAAAGTTTAAGAAAAAATATACCTTCTAAAGATTTTCTCACATCCCAACAATCGATGATTTTTGTATATGAAATGTAAACCCAGTCCATATTTTAAAGATGAATTATTCAGACTAAACTCGTCTTCCAAACCACGAAATTGATGATCTGTTCTCTGACACATCTGACATCTAGTTGTGGTCTTATTACCGACAATGGTATAAACACACTTCCTATCAAACATTGTCTGAGATACAACAAACTCAACTCTCACTTTTTTATTATTAGCCATCTTGAATGTGTGCTGTAACAGCTTCGTAATTTCTACATTTAAGCGATTAAATTCGCGTAATGTCGCATAATCATCCTCTTTCTTGAGTGCTATTCCTAACAGACGACAAAAATATATACTTTGTGGAGTGGGATTGATCCAAAAACAATTATCCAAATAATTTCTTATTTGGATGATTATCATGCAGATTTTCATTATCAGAATTTTCACACCTTTGGTGGTGGTTTGCGTGCCCTGATGAATTATCGAATCCTAACGTTACAATGAGCTTTAAATTACGTAAATTATTTTTTTCCCACTTTGAAGCAACAGTGTAAATGGGATAATTCGTTTTCCGGCTGTCCTTTGACAAAGCCGAATAATTATTTTTATTGTAGTCACATTCTAAATAAAAAGTTCAAGCTGATTCTTTTGAGTGTAGTGTTTGATTTAAATCTTCACATGAAGAAGTATGGCCCAATTCACTCACTGCTAATCTAATAACTGAGCTATCATTCTCGGCATGCTTAATAATTTCATGAGCTCTTCTATAATTGGCCGTGTTATAGGATCCTTCAATATTTACTCGTTTTCTCCTGGTATTCTTACTTATTTTTAACTTTTTACGTGGGCAACTTGATTTTTGCTTTAAACTTTTAGTGTTGCTTATTTTGAAACGTTATTTTCGTTAAATTATAATTATTGTTATCGTCATATATAGAACATTATGAAAAAATGTACAAGTATATGCAATTAAATCTCCTTTCAATTAAAATAAAAATTTATCGTTTTCTCTTCAATGACATCTAATGAACCAAAAACTTTTCATTTGCTGTTAAAACCATTATTGTTTTCGATAAAATCTATTACTATGGCAACAGTTATAAAAGCAACTATTTCTCAATAGTTCTCACTTTCATTTTTTTAACGATGAAAGGCAATTTCAAGTCATATTCGTATCATTTTTAGGGATCGTCCATATATTACGTAAGACGTTTTTATTTTGTTTAAATGAAGACGAGAATAAAATTGCTGTGAAGTTGAAAAAGACACAACGATATAAACAAAAGAAAAACGTCTTACGTAATATATGGACGATCCCTTATAGTTTTTATCCGCCATATTGGGTGCGTTATTTTGAATTTTGACCTCTGACTTGAAATAAGCGACCCCAAAAACCGTACAATACCATGAATGATAAAATATGAATCGGTGGAAATAGTTCAGTCGTCAGAAAAATCGAGTAGGACATTCAATCGCCTTTTTCTCAGAACCAGAGAGTCCTAAGTCAAGTTTCAGGCCAGATTTGAAATCAGCATGAAAAAATCTATGAAAAAATGTTCATCACGTAAAGTGAGTCATCTGAGCTCTCTTGGTAATCAATAATCTAAAATTTTGTCAAAAATGTCAACTTTAACCTACATTTTCCAGTTCAAAAATAATTGTTTGCACATTCTCCGTAATTTCCCCATATTTTATAGGTATTCATCTACAATTTGAAAATAAATTCGTTCCTTTCGGTTATTCCTATAAAAAGTGCTGATTTTGAAACAAAAATTACGTTTGTTTCCACTGTGCGCCACCCGTCAAGGTGGGCGCAGACTTCTTAATCTCCAATGTCTTTACAACCGAATTATCCTGGGAACAGCTTACACCGTTGATAATGAAAAAGATTTTCTCCTAAAAATTGTCAGGAAAAACAAGAATATTGGTAAAGGTACGGCCTTTTAATAAATCTCTGAGCAGGCAGGCGAGACCCTGGGGCTGAATTTTAACATTAGAAGTGAGGATTGAGGAAAAGACTTCATCTAGATGCGTCGCTTTGATCTTTGAATCAAACTTGAATTTTACAGGACGTTCGCTCAAACAATATAAACTGCTATTAAACTCCATTTTTAAGTTATCAACTAGTATATTCAAAAATTGCTGAGACCTAAAAATTTCACAACATTAACAACCATACTTCTTAATAATCATTTTCACAGAAAAACAGCGGAATCATATTTGTTGCAGCTTATTTGTTATGTTCTCGAAATAAGATTTTTTTCTCAAAATGAGAATACTTCAAGTGTGAAACTATAACATGAACATAGTGCATTCTTATTCTCCGGTGTCTCATTTTTGCTGTAATTAAAAACAAAACCGAATCAGCGCACTTTTGATGATCGTCGTTTTTCTGTGTTGTCGTATTGCAAGTAGTTATTTAAAATGCATTTTTGGAAGTGTATCGGAGGGAAATACCAATCTAAAAAATATTGCGTTTGCTAATTATCAGTGAATTACAGAAATAAAAATTATGGCTCTTGTAGAATCCCATTCAATCTGTGAGCCCATGGAAGCTGGAAAGGGTGGCTAGGTTCATCGAAATTCGGTGAGCGTAGACCAAATATTTTCATTGTACTTAGACACTTCGTTATATAAAACTTGAGGTAATTATTGTAAACTCCATTATAAATACAAGCACGCAAAATGTGCATTTTGAGTAAATGCTTGTAATATTACAAATGTTTAGTGTATAATCTCACTACATTATTATTATTATCGATTAGCAATTCGAACTCGAAGGTTCATTCCCTCATCCACCCGAAACCGCCACGCATCTCTACACTGTGCATCCTCCATCCAGTTTAAGTAATCATGTCCTAGTTCTTTTAGATCATCCCGTACATTTTTCTCCCATCTGTTTCTCGGTCTGCCTAGAGGTCTCTTACCAGTCGGTTTCCCTCTTTAAACTTCGCCACTTTTCTTTCATAATCTCTCTACATTGACATGTGAAAATTATCAAAGCATCAGTCTTAATTCACTATTTGGTGGCTGTTTTCTTATCCCGTTATTTCATCAAGAGATCTGTTTTGAGACATTGTTGAATATTTTCCTAAACTCTCACCAACCTGCTATCCACCGCAGAAACTAAGTAAAACCCCAGTAAGTGGTATTTGGCATACATACTATTTTCCGACTTACGTACACGGGAAAACAACCTCGTATTTCGCTAATGGAATAGTACAAAAATTACAAGCACACTAAATTGCAAGGCGTCAAATTTCGATCCAAAAGTTTTTATTTTTTGACGTTTCGAGATTTATTGAGAATTTATTTGGCTAAAGTCAATAATTATTGAAAATATTGACTCTTTAGTTATTTCCGTTACTAATCAATTAGTGAAGTTTTCTCATCGATTGCTTTCGATATAAAATTGAGAAACTTAAGATTGCCACACAATGTGTGTATTTGTGTTTAAATTTGCATTTATTCGGACGGCAAAGTCGCCAGAGCTAATTGTAGGTAATAAAGGAATTATTTTATACGAGGATGTATTAAGGTGGAATAAATTACGTGTTTAAATAATTCTTGTTTTTCCCATTTGAAAGTAATACCTCTATAAATACGTTATTTAACTAGAGGTGACGTAGCCTATTTACAAGTTTCACAATATTGCCTTTTCATTGTTTCAATACAGTAAAAAATGTTACACATTTGCGTTCTTTTATTAATGTTTTGTGTTTGCAATATTCCACGTTTTTATAACCGTCTTTTAATTAACATATATACATATAGGACAAAACATATAGGACGCTCAGTTATGCGACATGTCATAACATAGAATACAATATGCATGTTAAAAAATCAACTAAGAATATTTTAATCATTTGAAGTAATATAGCAGGATATCGTTTATTAACTGCCAATATTTTAAATAATTTTTCACCAATTACTCTTTAGCATATAACGTAAAAAAAGCTCTTCATGAATCCAGAATTTATGTATTTTAATTCTGGAATTAAATCACTTCACATGAAGTGTATATTTAATTGCAGATAATTAATTACTTAGTGAGAAGTCGAAAGTTACTTTTTCCGTCATCTTGGAAAACGGAGTTTTAAAAACATATTTTTCCAATCAAGACTTTTGACAAAGGAAAGCTCGCGAAATAACGAGGTTTGGCAAGAAATAGTGTATTTGAAGAACGATATCAGTCGTTATAGATTGCCTCATTGCAAATGTATAGTATTTGCGTTAGACATGACGGGCACGTTTACTATATTCGGCACCGATGCAAATAATCTTAAGGTCTTGCAATGCGTGATAATGTATTACCTGAAAACACGAAATAGAGTTCACGATGAAAGCCTGAAATAGTAATGAAAATTGATTCATGATTTTTTGCGTTAATTTGTGCTTTTTCTGATTTAAGAAAATATCTAAGTGTCGTAGTTGAAGTTTGAAATAAAGAAGTATTCTAAAAGATAATAATTTTGTTATAAATTCATACGAAACAATCTTTATTTTAGGAATAATTTGTTTGTTTAATGCGTAGTAATAATATGATAATAATAGGGAAAACATTATTAAAGAATTCTGCGCCAAATAAGCATATTAGGCACTGCGAAAATTGCTAATTTTTTGTACAGTTCATATTAAAAGTAAGAAAAATGAAACTTAAACCTATGCGGGACTCAGATGATTTAAAACCCTGTAAACACCATACCTATGACTCAGTCAAATATTTCTCCTCAACTGGAATCGTCTTTTATAAAGTGTTTTTTGTCCTAAGTGCGAACTTTTCTACATTAGGTTCAGCTCTATTATATCAAATAATGTGTATTATATTTATTTATGCGCCTCGACACAGAAATTAATAAGGCAAACCAGTAATTTTATTGAAGACAGTCTCTTTTAATCAGCATGAAAATAATTAGCGAGATTTTTTCTTTAAACCGAAAAAATTTGTAATACAAATATTTGTATTTAAAATTGATCAACAACACTTAATTTCTTAACGTAAATGTGATAGAAAACACATTAATATATGTGGCCGGTTCTATTTTACGAGATATTCGCGTTTTTCTAAGTTGAGGTCAAAATTATTATTTTTTGTTTGAGGAGGGGATGATACTGAGACATATAGTGAATTAATTGGGACTATGATCATATCCAGATTGTAACCGGAAGTAGGCAGGACACTCGCCGAGTTGATAAGGGCCCTTTTCATGGGGACGCCCACACATGATCATATTTTTGAAATAAGGAACAACTCTTGGAATTTGACGAAGGAAATTGTACATTATCCTGCAAAGGAACTTGTATGCATGCTAACCTTTGAATGATCCTCTACAGGTTCATTCACGGAGTGAATTGAGACGCGGGATCATGTACAGGAACTTGTTCAGGATCCTATACATGGACCAGCAAAGGAACTAATCCGCAAGGGTTCGATAGTGGCTTGGCTTTTTCCATAGCGAGTTTGATCTTCAAGGGAATAAAAGAAAGGCAAATTTATAGCAATAGGCGACATGAGTTTTCGCGATGGCATTCTGTAAAGGAACCTTTACTTAATCGTTTAAAAGTTCCTTTGTCGGTGCAGGTTCCTTTTCAGGATTTTGTACAGTTTCCTTCTCCAAATTCCTGCACAGGAACCTTCAAGATTACTTTTTCACGTTCGTGTGCAGGTTCGTGTACAGGAGCATGTGCAAGGCCGTCCGAGGTTCCTGTACAGGAATTTTCAGCTGGGTCCTCTTCTCTTTGATGTGATGAATCAACTCATTCAGATTAGTGCAATAGGAAATTGTAGCAGGAGCAGTAGAAGTATTGTTCGCTTTAGTATTTACGAATTTAAAATCCTTAAAGCCGAGGTAATCATCAATCGAATGTGTCTGCGGTCAAAGCTTTTTCTTTAAGTGAGGTTCAGTAACTTTAAAATTCTTAGATGCTACTCGAGTAGCCGAGGCAATACCATTAGTTGTCTTATGGCTAAGATTAAAGCTTGCTCTAATCTTTGAGAAGTCATTTACGGAAAGTAAATGTTCGTTTTGAGATTTATCTGCACTCTTTTCGCCGACAATGATCTTACAATTATTTCCATTTTCTTTGTGTTTTCAGAACAGAATAAATAAATTTTTGCACGATTTTAATGGCTTGCCGCTCGTCAACCTTTCGAAATGACTTGAAAGTACATTTTTAGACACCGTAAATTTTGTACAAAAACGTGGTGCTCAGAAAAAAGCTGGACTTATTTGTGCTGCCAATTATGTTTTTCACGTTTGAATTCAGGCGTTGCCGGGCAACTTGATGTAATTGGCTTTTGTTAAAAACTCGATTTAATTCCTTTTTGGCTCAAAAATGCTGCGTTTCAATTTTGGGTCCATATCTGATTTAAAAAAAGCCCAGCTTTTTTATGTGCATAAAAAAATTAAAATCGATATTTACAAAAAATGGGTCTAGCGATTATTTTATTGTTAGTCTTAAAGTAGTCGCTATACGTACTAGTAACGAAATAAATAAAAAAAGCAGGAGTGCTAGGACCTTTGGCTTAAACTCAATAAAGGCTAACCGTGTAACATAACATAACAAAAAACTGTTTCAAAATGTAAATCTTCAATCGCGTTGCTTTTTAATTTTGACCATTATTTTCTTGACGCTGGTTTTTTAGGTGTCCTCATGCTCCTGGACGGTACTGTATGTTAAAATTATTTTCAGTTACTTTTACAGGTCGATCGCCCTTCGATGAACAGACCAGGTGTTTCGATGAAATAGAAAAGCAAATATGCATTGAGTTCAGAAACGCCCAATCACTTTAAATTCAGCGCAAACAAATATGTTTGAACATTCATACATATATGTGTTTGAATTTCCAGGTAAAATACTTGGAATCAATATAAAAATGTATGAAATTTACCAAACGTTTGCTTGAGAATTCACAAACTTTTCTTTTTGGGTTTTCAATCAAATGTATTGTGGAAATAATTTAACTGTATATAAGACAAATGCTTTCAGCATTAATGGATCAAACTTCAAAGATATATTTTTCACAGTGCAGATAAAAAAACACGGATAAGAAGAAGGTTACGTCCCTCATCTGTCTGTCGGTCTCGCAACAGGAATAGATATATGTGTGGGTGCTGCGCTAGTCAAAAACCATGAAGGCAAATCTTATCTAAAAATCTTTTCATTCGAAATAAACCAGATTCTTAAAAGAAGTTTTAATAAAAATGAAAAACAAATGCAACTATAACCGCTGAATCAATTATGATGTGGTTTTTGAAATGAAACATACACATGCAATGTTAAACTTTTATTATTCTGAAATGATTCACATTATTTTCTTATTGTTACAAACTTCAAAGCTTAAAATTATTCTAGATACATTTTGAATGTTGGATTTTAAAAGGCTTCACCTTGATAAATATGAAATACTACCAATTATAAATTAAAAGTACCAAAATATATCATTTTCTGAAAATAATATTTACATAAATGCGAAAAATATTTTTGGGATGCGTTATTTTCATTTTTCAAAAATAAACTTATAAGCAATATCCTTTTAGAAATATCTGTCTCAATGATCTTATGGGAAACCTGAAAAAAATAGAATATTTTTTGAAAATATATTCAAACAAATAAAATGTAAACTATCAAAATTAAATATCAAAGTTTTGATTTCAGTGATTGAAGCAATTCCATGTGAAATCATCTGAAGAATTTAATATTTTTTTAGTAATTTTGATGAAAATTCTAGTATCCGTTCTCTTAGGTGCTGAAAGAAAAACTCTAGAATAATTTTTGAAAAATTCAATAAACTTAGGAGATATTCAAAATATTGGTCCTTTTGTCGAACTTTCATATCTTTGATGATTTAAATGATATTGAGATGTATTTTTCAAAAATAATTCATAACAAAACGCAATTTCGGAGAAATATTTTTTTTATAGTTAGCTCAAAATGTTCTCTAAAAGCCCTGTGAATATAAAAATGGGATTTTTCTCAGTTATCCTAAAATAATTAAGAACGTAGGCCGTGACATGGTGTGCCCAGCGCCCCAGAGTCTGAACTGTGATGTTCGCGTATACGAGTATAATATTCGTCTATTGTTCGTCAGTTGTTTATATGGTTGTTTACATCGTGTGCATCGTTTCGTCGTATATTTTTCATTATTTCACGAAAACTAAGAGAGATCTCATTCTTATATTCACAGGGCTTTTAGCATTGTAAGCTATCTATAAAAAAATGTTGAAGAAAATCAAAAATGGATTTATTAATTCAGTTGAAATATTTGTGTTTGATGAATCCAAAAAGTGTTTGAACATTTTTTTCAAAAGATAATTTTTTTAAACTATGTTTTGTTATGAACAATTAAAAAAATATACATCCTAATTACTAACAATAGATGAAATTCTTTAGATAATTTGACATGGAATCGCTCACAGGTACAATTTTCAGTAAACTTACTGTAAACAGAGAAACAAGACAATTGAATAAGATCATATACAATTTTTGATTGCTTTGCTTTCGGATCGCATACTTTCTTGACCAAATTTGTTGCTAACATTTTAATTTTTCCAGTAACGTTTTTTTCGCAAAATGCGCTAATTTTTTTTTATCATTTCCTTGATCAGGATTCGGAGCGAATTTGTCCTGAATTTCGCCAACCAGTGCCTTGAAAGCTACAAGTATTGGATCCTTCTCACTATGGATACCTAGAACGTTGCAAACTGATCCGTACTTTTTAAAAAAAATACTATAAAAAGTACCATAAGCTGCCGGTATCTCTGCTGCATCGCCCAAGGATCCCGGGTCAGTTATTAGAGACCCCAAAGTATTGCGAGAAAAACCTGTTAATTACAAAATAAGGGCATGAGTGATCAAATAACCAATATGAATTCCTAACATGATTGCAGGTAGGGGAAACTATGTAAGAGTAGGTCACAAAAATTTCAACCTTTTTTTTATACATCTTACAAGAAATAATTGACGAAATAAATCATTCTATGGAAAAGCTTAGCTAGTCTTTTAACTATTTTCGTGTGCAAAAAAATTAGTAAAATCCATCATTCCGTTGATTTAAGTGTTTTGAGAAATAATCTCGGAATACCTTTTTCACATATCTTTTTGAAGAATAGGTCACCGTTTTTTGGTGCAAAAGTTGGATAATTTTTATCACTGTAGAATTGTAAAATATCATACGTCAACACCCAACTTTAATCCTTTTCATATGAAAAAATACCGAATAAGC
>CAKNYM010047585.1:146678-170842 GCA_932195095.1 Andricus curvator | reverse complement strand
AACCGTGATTAATTGACATTTTCAGATCATAGAATGCAGAAGGTTGGAAAGATGCACTTCTCACATCAACTAACAAAACTAAATTGACAGAATGGCGTATTTGATTGTGTTCTTGAATTCTCATTTTCGAGTCGATTCAGAGATACTGTCCTAATTAACCAATGTGTAGATGGCCTACTATTGCTAACCTGCTCTTGAAAAAATCTAACAATTAAAAAAAGTACTTTAATAAATATAAATAAAAAACGGGAGGGCTTTCATCTTCATATGCATTATTCACTGAGTTCCAAACTTTGATTACAAAGCAGAAATAAGCCAAGAAATTTTTTTTTTTAATCTTAACATCTCGATAACATTTCGTCCAATTGTGAGGTATATTTTTCTAAATGTTGTGATCATATGCTTTGAGAATATTTTCTTTTCAAATTCTGATAAATTCAAATGACCCACGACGCAATGCGTCCTACACTTTCATAGCTTCCCGTAATCGAATTTATTGCCTTCTGATGGCAATGATTCTAAGTAAATACTTTTGAAGTAAATTAAATGAGATACGAAATTTAAATATCTATAAAAATAAAAAACAAATATTATTTTCTGAAATACTGGCGCGGCTTGGCGTTACACTGGCTTTTAGTTTGAAAATAAATTTTCTTTTAATTTCGGATAAAAAATGAGTTTGAGAAGACAGTTTTAATTTTTTTTTAATTTAGCTTTTTTGATAGTAAGAATTTAATTATTTTGCAAAAATAGACCCTATTTATCTACTTCAGCATATATGTGTTCCCAAGTTTTCGTGTTCGTTCTACTTGACTGAAACAAATTTGTTACGCTGATTGTTTGGTGACAAATTTTTTCAATTTTCCTGTAGAATTATGTTACTTTTTATATTAAAAAACATACAGCATAACGAAAAGTTTATTTAAATTCAATAAATAAAGCAGATCGAATAATGTTTATTATATATTGATATTATGAAATCGAATACAAAATGAAAAATAAAAAAGTAAAGCATGAAAGATACGCTTGCCGCCACCTGTGGCGTAGGTGCATATACATAATATATCTAAAATTGAGTGATACTATAGGATGACATGTAAATCTCAAATCAAATAGGGTCATTATGCTTTCACACTAATTTTGAAATTTTTGCAACAAGCAAACATGAGGAGACGATATGTAGAACAATCCTTTAAAATTTGGAGGGGAAGGGGTCAGAGAGGAAATGGTGAGGGTTTGTAACAAGCTTTGGAGAGCAGAAGGGTGGCCTAAGGAATGGAGGACTGGTTTGGTGGTGTCATTAATTTAGAAAGGTGAATGCAAGAAGATGGAGGAGTATAGGGGAATCACACTTATGTCGGTGGGCTACAACATATTTGCGGAGATACTGAGAAAGAGATTAGAAAGGGATCATCCCACACAATCATACGTACTTCAAGAAGGGATTGAGAACGATGGACAATATCTACGTACTCAATTATCTAGCAAGTTGGAAGCTAGGATGGGAGAAACGGAAATTAGTAGCGTTATTTACTGATCTTATAATGGCGTTCGACTCGATAAACAGAAAGATGTTATGGAGTATTATGAAAGAGAGAGAGGGGGGGGGAGTTAAGATGAAGGTTTGGTCAAAAGGATAAAGGAGGTTTTTGCAGAAACTAAGATAAGGGTGAGGATAGGGAAACAAAAGGGTAAGTAACTTTCTGGAGTAGAAGGGGACTTAGGCAAGGCTGGCCGCTGAGCCCACTACTGTTCAGTCTCTTGTTGGTGGATTTAGAGGAGAAACTGAAGAAGAAATGAAAAAGAGGAACTTTACTGGGAAATTGCGAGGTATATTCCCCAGCATAAGCAGACGGTGTAGTCTTACTAGTGGATAACGAGAGGCGGATGAGTTTAATTATGAGATCATTCGAGAAATATGTGAGAATGAAAGACTTAAAGGTAAATGTGAATAAGACGAAGATGATGTGTTTCGGAAGAGAAGAACACAAGTAGAATATGAATGGAAGATGTACGGAGAGACGGTGGAATAGGTGGACGAATTTAGTTACTTAGGTTTCTGGTTTAAAGCGAAAGGAGGAGTTAAGCTACAGGTGAGGAGAAGAATAGAATGTGCGATCAAAGTAATGAGGCAAGTGTGGTTAGAGGAAAAAAAGGTTTGAGGTCGATTTTAGATGAGAGTGTGGAAGTTTGATGCTTGAGAGTGGTCAGTACTAAGTCGTGGAGTACAGATATGGGGATGGAAGTAGCGCAAGAGAGTGTTAAGTTTGCAGAAGATATTTCTGAGATAATTAGTGGGCGTTAACTGAAGCTGCCCAGGATATATGTTGAGGGAGGAAATAGGTAGAGGTAAAATGGTCATTAGACAAATGAAGAGGGCGTGGAACTCCGAGGAATAGCTGGAAAGGAGGGGGGGGGGAAGTAGGATAGCATAAGCTTGTCTACGGGAAATAATAAGCAAAGAGACGAGGGGTAACACGGAAAGATCAAGTTGGGAAGAAGAGAGACAGAAGAGGAGGAGAGAATGTGGTATAACGGATGATATGGGGCAGTGAAGACAGAAGGAGAACCAGAATATTTGAGAAAGGTAAAAAAGGAGAGTAAGTGGAACAAAGTTATGCGATTTAGGATGGTTGAAGGAATGAAAGAGTGCAAGTACTGGTGTATTAAGAGGAAAGAAGATGTAGAGTCGTAGGCATTGTACCGTGCGATCATGGTCGACAAATCCCGAAACTAGGTTAGCAGGTTGTCGACTACCGATCCCTAGTTCTCAGCTAATGCGCGACCCAGTAGGTTGAAGCCTCACCCCTCTCGCAATCAGTGCCAGTGTCTTGTGCCACCAAACTTTTCATCCACACCATAGACGATGACAATTTGCCAGGAGAATTTCCTTAGGCCGATTGTAAGTGGTTTAATAAGCCAGCCGTTTATTCGAAAAAGGATTCATTTCTCAGCGTTCCCAATCCCAAATTTACTTTCGATTGTACCCAATTTCCGGACAGTTGGCCACATCATGTTTTAGAGAAATATACTGGGGAGGAAACAGGTAGCGTGGGTGTAAGTGACAGAATAGGGTGGATCTTGGATGGAAGTAGACAAGGAGCAAGCTGGATGACGAGCACTGTAAAAAAAGTATCATTTCAAGGCTAGTTTTCTGTATTGAAACAGTCCTCCAAAAATGTAGTCTCGGGTAGCTCCATTCTAATGCAACTTTATTTTGATGCCACTAAACGACGTTTGAGTACAACTTTTTTGGGTCAAAACAGGACTGAAGTGAGAATCAAATTTCAATGACGTGACGTAGCACATGGGAACGTTAAACGTCCGTGAATTGTCACTGTACCTTTCTTCATGTTGTTTTCACGGTTATATGGCTTTAGTCATGTAGAGTCGTTACAAACTCTTAAAAATGTAACAATAAAACGATTTCTTTATGCAATTATTGTGAAAATGGTCCGATGGAGTTTTCTGTTGGTGTTTTTATGTTTGTTTATCACATTAATTATGCCGAAGTGTATCGATTCGGGGTGCAAATCAGGTTACAAAAGTGAACTCAGATAACCCGAATATAAAAAATTAATATTTTCGTCGTTCCGGAAGACCCAGCTATTGAAGCTTTATGGCAAAAAGCTTTAATTCGTAAAAATGTTACGTTCAAAGCTGGCCCATTCGTTTACAGTAAATATTTTTTAAAGGAAGACATTCTCAACGTGAAAATCCTAAAAGGACCCAATGGCACTATTCTGAGAATGTAAGTGATTATGCATTTACTGTAAAATCTAAATCACAATTTAAAGATAAAACAAAAGTAAATTCTTTTGTAGTCAATGAAATGTATTTATTACGTATTTCACTTACCCCTACTAAAAAAAAAGTCAGAACTTCTGACCATTTCTGACCACTTTTGTTACGTTTCTCGACAGAAATCGTCAGGAAAAGTTAGAATTCGTGAGAAATGTTCTGAAATCGTCAGAGCTTGGGTTCGAAGGATAATCCTTTTATTAGGGGTCCAAGAATAGAATGCCATAAAACCTCATCCCTTTTATATATCCCAGGTTATTTATACTATTTATTTATATTTATTTATGCATATTCTCTTTTTACTCATATTTAATTATTAATATTTATAAATTAAATGACTCTGCAAGATGAATCTAAAAATTTTGTCCGTTTTGACGTATCTCTTTCTCTTTACAAGATACATTATATTTAATCTAATTTTAAATTTGTCAGGAAAATTTTTAGGTATCTGAAATCCCCGAAACCCGTAGATTCTGAATGTGTAACTTTTGAATCTGTATATTTCAATTTTTAATCCTTTTGGGTTGGCCTACCTGCGATCTTAGCCGATGAGCTACCTGATATGATGTGAATTAGCATATCTTCAGAAATCGTCAGACTCGTCAGGAATGGTCAGGATGTTCAGGAATCGTCAGAACTTCTGACCATTTGTGACGATTCCTGACTTTTTTGTCAGTAGTCACTTTTTTTGTATCCTACTCAAATAGAACATTGACTAGATTAACTTGGTACATATTTTTTATTCTGGAAATTACTAAAAATATGAATAAATTGTGTTTGTTGTTGCACTTGCTGACGGGAAAATAAACCGAATTTTGTTGAAACAAGTAGTAAGTGAAAATAACTAATAATAGAGTTTATTGAATAAAAAAGAATTTACTTTTGTTTTATTTGTAAATTGTGATTTCGAATTTACAGTAAATATGTAATTATTTACCTTTAACAATATAGTGCCGTCGGTTCCTTTTAGGATTTTCTCGTGGAGAAAGCCTTATTTAAAAAATTTATACTGTAAACGAACTGGCCAGATTTCAGGGTAAAATTTTTCAGAATTAAACATTTTTGCCATAAAGCTTTAATAGGTGGGTCTTTCGGAACGACGGAAAAATTAATTTTTTTCATATTCGGGATCTCTGGGTTCTCTGAGTTCACTTTTGTAACCTGATTTGCACCTCGGAGCGATACACATTGGAATAATTAATGCGATAAACATAAAAACACTAGAAGAAAACTCCACCGGGCCATTTTATTCTGCAAGAAACGAAAGTGTAGATCAAACCCAAACTAATCATCCAGTGGCAAAATTAATCACTTGAGATCAAAATTACAATTTTCAGTACCCGAATTATAAACTCTTCGACTTTATAAAATCAATCGAAAACTCGTTTTCTCTGCATTGCAAGCAAAGTCATGTTTTTGAATTAGTCTTGAATGATTTGTCTACACTCAAATTTTACTTTTCTTGTGCAGAACATGGGACAGAAGTTTTGGCCTACACTTTTCACTTATACTTGCAGAATAGAATGCGACAGTATGCTAACATTTCTTTAGCCGATTCGAAAAAAAGCTAATATGCAGAAAAATAAATTAGGGAAATTAGCGAAATTAGCCTGAACCTAATTCTAATTCGTAATTTATTATAAGACTTCGAAAAATAATTTTCGAATAATTTGAGTGTTGCCAAAGATAAAAATATTCGTTAATGGTCTTTATTTAGGAGTGACTATACAAATTAGAGGTGTGCAGTCGTTTATTCAAATTTTCAATACAAATTTAGACACGCCTGAAAAGTTAAATATTTGAAATAGAAACAAATTCTAATGTACATTAAACAGGTTTGATTTCCTTAAGCTATTACAATTTCTAAATCAAAATAACACCTTTTTTTGTAAAAAATGACTCCAAAAGTCAAGTCGAATATTTGAAATTCGATTTATTCGAATATTCGAACAAGTCGAAATTCGAAAATTCGACTTGAATTTTGGATCCATTTTTACAAAAAAAAAGTTATTTTGATTTTAAAAATTGTAAAAATTCAAGGTAATCAAGGGGGTTTGATGTACAGTTAAATTATTTCGAAAAATCCAATGTTCCAAACGCTCTTGAATTTGTATTAAAAATTCGAATAAACGAATGCACAGCTCTAATAAAAATGTTTAAATGTTTTAGCTTGTAACATAGTTATTCATCACGAATAAAATTAATTTGGTCATACGGTCATATAAAATGCAATGGATTCAGATGTTAAAGAATCATAATTTATTTGTCATAACCGACGTACGTTTCGACCTAATTGCAGGTCTTCTTCAAAGGTAATTATCACCTGTAGTGATGTTGATAGATCCTTAACACATTTCAATTTTATTGTATTCTCTTAGTTTATCCACATTACGGTTTTAATATTAAAAACTTAGTCTTCATTTAAATAAAACTTGATCTGTCCTTTTATTAATATATTACGTCAAAATTGAAACCTCAAAATTTAAAGAGGCTTCAATATTCAGTAGTAACTACATTTTAGAATGAATTGTTGTGTTTTGTACAGACAAACCATATACTATCAATGTATTCAAGATCAAGGTAATAGAAAATAATATTTTATGATGTATCATATTACTTGTTTGTAATATATACATACATACATTAGCAGTTCGAACTTGAAAGTTCATTGCCTCACTACCTGATTCGGGTAGTGTTTCTAGGTGGATATTTACTACCAATGTGGGCCCACCACACCCACGACATTATATAATAATATAATCATATTATTTGTTTGCAATATATAGATATAATAATTATATTGATTATATGGGTTATTCTCCAGGCAAAGGGCACTTTCGAAAAAAGTAAATTTAAAACAAATATTTTTTCAAAATGATTTTTTTAGTGAACATTAGGTTCATTACCATTAAAACAAGAACTTATAAAAGTAATCACGCTACACATTTATTTGGAAGGCTTGTTGAGCCTTTTGACGTCGAACCCATTTTCGATCTCTCTTGTAACTATTATTTATTTTGAGAAGTTGTAGGCTCCGGAAGCTACGACCATGGTTCCTTAAAGCAACCAATCCCCACGCAACTGAAACGTGTCCGCCATCCACTTCTTCTCCTTCTGTCCTAGAAGGTAAGCAAGAATGGGAAATTTGCGCAAGATAACATCGGGCAACACTGTTCCTTGGAGTCAGGTCTCTAGCCGCGGATAAGCTTACGCGGCAGACGGGCAGTTGGAGATAAAGGTTTCACCTCTGGATACTTTTTTAGAGCTACCAATCTTTGTAGAATGTTATGAGGAAGAGTGTTGACGGACCAGATGAAGTGATCCCAGAAGAACAGCCTTTTGCATCCGGTCTGCGATGGAATGAGCCTGACGCTGGCAAGCCAGAATCTTGTTGAGTTGGCTAAGAAATGAAGCTTTCATACCTCCAAGACAACCGATTATGAGAACTATAAGATGGACTTTGTAGCCTTGGTACAGCCTGCTCAGCTCGAAAAGAAGTGCTTAATATTTCGCTCGTTTTTGTTCCTCCTTTGCCGTGATATTACTATCGGCTGGTGTCGAAAATTTAATCACGTAAATGATCTTGGTCTTCAGATCTTGGAAGACAATATCAGGCTTCGTAGCACTGATACGTTTAGTGGTGGAGAATGAGAAATTCCAGTAGATCTTACACTGATCATTCTCCACAACGGACTCGAGTTACCCCTGGGCGTATGGCAAGACATACAATAGATCAACACCATAGAAGTGCCTAAGATTGAAATGTAACACTTTTAGAGCCGCATTGTGTCTCTCTATGTACCCGTAGCGTGCATATTTTGAGCATCCACTGAGAACATGTCCAAGTGTTTCTGGCTCTTGCTTGCACGCTCGGCAGTTGGTATCGTCTACAGGTACATTCATTATGCGCTCACGGTAAACTAAGGTGTCTATAACGCCGTCCTGACAGACAAAAAGAAATCCCTCAGTCTCCGATCTCAATCCAGCAGACTTGAGAAACACGTCGGACAGACCCATCGAGAGCTCTTCTCTATGTATGATGCCGTAGAATTTACCATGAAGGGGCTTGTCAGCATGTTCTCTTAGTAGAAGTGTATGTTCTGCTTCCTTACACGAATTTTGAGCACCAAAGGTGTTAGTGATGCTAGGTCATGTGTAGTGTCGCTGGAATCAAATGGGAGGCCAAGCTCCTCTGCGGCCCTATCTGCGATATAGAAACGCCGCAGCATTGACGACTTTATGTGACGTACGAGTCGCATAAGGGAATCTGTGCTATTTAGAACTAAGCAGGCTGTAGCCAGAACCGTTCTTCGATGAAGACACTCTAAGCTTAGCAAGCCTCTACCCCCTTTATCTCGAGGGAGGTATATTCGAGGTACGGAAGATCTAGGATGATGACTTCGATGGATTGTCATCATCTTGCGTGTCATAAGCTCATGCCAATCGCTTTAGAGTTCCTATTTATCGCCTCCACAAGGATGTTAAGGTCCTCTTTCGAAAAAGCAAAGACTTTAACGTCGTCCATTTACAAAAGGTGGTTGACATTATATTCTCTTCTGTACGGCGGGCCATACAGGTAGCCAGAGCTTTTGCATCGGAGCACAATAGATAGAGGCAAGAGGGAGATGCAGAAAAGTATCGGACTTGGAGAGTCTCCTTGGAAGACCCCCCTCTTATATGTGATATAGCTTGTAGTAACTTGTCTTTTGTCAGATGTTATGACAAATCTGGTCCGCCATAAGAGCATAAGCTCTTTCATGCATCTCACCATTTTTGGATGCACCGCCAGGCACTCAAGGAGCTTAATAAGTAACTCATGGTTCGTGTTATCGACTGCCTTACGGTAGTCGATCCAAGGCATGGACAGATTGCGTCGATACCTGATCGAGTCCTGGGTAATACACGTGTCTATTAACAGGTTCTCCCTGCAACCTGCCAGCCCTCTCTGGCATCCACGCTGTTCAACTGTTGCACTCCATACCGGCTCGATAGATGTTAATATCCTCTCTTTGACGATGCCAGTGAATAGTTTGTAGCTAGTGTTTAAACAAGATATGGGCCTGTAGTTCTTTGGACTTGACAAATCTCCGGTTTTAGGGATCAATACCGTGCATCCTTCTACTAGCCACTACGGGACGGGTAGTTCTCCGTTTAAGAAAGTAGTAAATATACGAGCTAGATGTTGGTGCGTAGAAGTAAACTTCTTCCACCAAAAGTTGTTGATTTTATCTGGCCCTGGCGTTGAAAAGTTCTTGGTTCTAGCGATAACCTTCTTCACTTTTTTTTTGTGAACACTCTTCCTCTGTACCTTGTAACCTTTACCTTTGGCAAAAGTTACGAAAAAGTGATATATCTGAAGCGTCTTCATTTACCTGATAAGTATCTCCATATACTTGCTCCCAGAAAACTTGAATCTCTTCTCGACTAGGCGGAGTTTTAACGGCACGTGACGTTTTATTGAACAGACGGGAAGGATGAGTAGAAAAGGTGGAATTTTACTGAAGCCACTTTACTCGCCGTTCAAGGCGCTGTTTCGACGTTGGAAGAGATCTTATTTTTTGCGTCCATTGCTGCTTGTTGGTCAACAGTTTACACTTGTTCAGCATGTGATTTACTTTCCTTAAGTTTCGAGCAAGTGCCCTAACTTTTGGAGTGAATTTTTTTATTTGATGTTATGTAGCTAATCACGGACGGAACATTTGATGCATGCCGTCTCGCCATTCTAATTTTAAACTGAAGCTGTGCAATACGCTCGCGAGTCTTACTCAGACGTACTGAAGTATCGTTACTTCTATTATCGCTAAGCAGGGAGACCGCCTTCTCGTAAACTACAGCTAATTTGTCCATCCTGAGAAAGACTTTTTGGTGGATAGATCTCCTACTTCTCATGTTGGCATTATCGGCTATCTGCAAAGGTGGTCTTGCTGGAACGGGTGGAATGTTCGCTGGAGGATGTTGCTCTACTTCTTGTTGATAAAGAGCTTCAAATCCGTTTTTTCGCAAAAAGGATACCTGATCTCTTAAATACTGAGGCGTTTTATGAGCATATTCCGGGTGCATATTGACCCAACGGTCATGTAACCTCTGCATGAATCCTTTTCGCGCCGGTGAGCTTCTTTGCCAACAGGTAAGGATGTCCCGCCTGAGTTGGTCCGACCACTTAAATCGATGTTCTCGCGTTTGTCCGGGTTCATTGCCTGGTCGTCGCCTCGGTTCGGTCCTATTGCCACTCCCTACTGAACCATGACCTCGTTTATGGCCTCATAACCATTTATTATTATTACTATTATTATTCCTAAATGAAGTAAAAGAATGTAATTGAATTTTCACAAATGAGAAATAGTATTGTAGAAAATATATACTAGATGTAAAAAAAGAAATTTTTATTTTTTATTTATTGAATAAAAAAGATTTTAACTGATTTTTTTAAATTAAAATGTATCAATTTTTGATTATAGGTTAAACACTAAAAATAAAAATGCTTTGCTTTGAATATAATATTATGATTATTCGATATTATGTATCAACCTTATAGAAACCCTTGGAATCTCTTTGAAATCTCTTAAACTACCCTAAAATAATTCAAAGTCTTTGAAATTCCTATAAACTATTGGAATAAATAAAAAAAGTTCTACGAATCTTTTAAAATTTCCTAAAATATTTAAAATCCTTTTATGTTAAATCTTTTGAAATATTCTAAAGATCTTAAAAATGCCAAGGAATTTGAAAAAAAAATACTTTAGAATATTTCAAATCCTTCCATTATTTAATTATCAATCGATCCTCAGGATCAGTTAAATAAAAACTTTAAAAAATTCAAAAAAATTCATGGAATTAAGTAGAAGTGAGTGAATTTAGAAGGATTTAAGTGAATTTTAAAAATTCAAAAGAATTAAAAGAATGGAGGATAAATTGATAAGAATTCAGGTTGAATTCGAAAAAAATAATTTCAAATCTCTTCAAATCTTAGAAACCCTGCGAAACACCTCACCTCTTTTGAATAAATTCTTTAAAATCCACTAAATTTACAGATTTGTATAACTTTCATAAGTGAAATAAATGGAAAAATATTTGTTGAATTACCAATATAATAATAAATTATGTATGTTATTCAGAGGTTATGTTTTTTTGAACCAGGTACTCAAAAATTTTAACTTAGATGTGGCTTTATTTGAGCTTTAGTCTTTTCAATGGGATTTTCATTAATTTTGTACGCCATTCTCTTGCCGCCTTAGCTCTTCTTTCTTTTTTTTAATCTTTCTTCTTTTAAAAAAGTTTTGATGGTGGATTCGATTTTTGACTCTTACTTTTGGCCATTTCGCTGTTTATTTTCTTCGAGTTTCTCTGTTGATTTGCTCCGAGTTTAATTAACAAAATAAGCACAATTTCCAAAAAACATTTATAAGGAATTAATAATAATCGTTTATAGTTTTAACTAAATGAAGTACATATAAATAATTAACGAGATGTGAATCCAACTCGCAAGGACGTCGTGTAAACACGCCGGTATAAACCTAACCTAAATCTGTCAAATGAAATTCAGCATAGTAACAAGTGGTAAATATAGGTATTTCAGGTTAGGTGGGAAAATCCAAGATGTCTGCACGCCGAGGGCCAAACAATAGTACCAATTGCATGGGACGAAACTTTATTTTTTCAGTAACTTGAAAAATAACTATTTTTTTATTTAAGTGTATTTGCATATTATTTTTTATTTTCTAAAAGCTATTCAATTAGATTATAAAATCGATTTGAAAAATTGTAATGATTTTGTTATTTAATTGAATAGCTTTTTAAAAATAAAACATAATATCCAAATACCCTTATTGTGAAAAATCATTTCTTTTTAAGTTATTGTAAAAATAAAGTTACGTCTGATGCAATTGGTATTATTGCTTGGCCCTCAGCATGCAGACATCTTGCCTACTGACGTCACAACATGAAATACCTAATACACTTATGGTGAAAAATCACTTTTGCCCACGTTTTAAAAAAAATTATGTTTCGTCCCATGCAATTGGTTCTTAACCCTACTTCCCCGAGGAACATGTGATTTAAACACCTAGACTACTAGGTTTAACCATTGAAACAGTAAGACCTCTGAAAACCCATCCGAGTATCTCAAATTTCAGTTCTTAACCCTACTTCCCCGACGAAGATGTGATTTCAACACCTAGACTACCAGGAAGGAACTTTGGAAGAACATCTACCTCATTACTTTTCAATCATTGTAATATGAATTTTTCATTTCTGAATAATAATTCGCATTATTAAATTTAAATGAAAATTAAAACGAGGTTACAAACTTTTGTAACTTTGTAACTTTTACAGTTGAAAAATTAATTCTATGCATCATTTTTAATTTAAACGTTGTCTTATATTCAAATAAATAACATTTATTATATTTATTAGTATTTAATAATTACATACTTATTCACCAGTTTCCTCTTTTTAAAATAATGCAACCTTTTCCCCGAAGTTCTCATTAAGAAATGCGACAACAGGCCCTAACCGGTGAGCAGGGCAACCATCGTTCCATGCGCTCTAAACTCTCATTAGGTACGTCCATTACTAATTCTGGCAGAATATCTTCCAGGAATTCCAGATACCATGTACCCTACAAAAATATAATAGTAGAAAATTTCAGTTTTAAAGCGTTGTGTAATAAAAAATGTTTCATAATAATTGAAGGGTAAATCGATTCAGTAACTCAGTAGCTAAGCACAAAATTCTTTTTTTTTCTTGAATTTAAAATTGGATTTTTAATTACCGTCAAAAGTTTAAAAAACGTGAGTCTCAAGCGAAAAAACGCGTCGCCATCTCTTTTTCTCGGAATCTTAAGAAATTTTGCTACCCTTCAATTTTCATTGCAACATAAATAATTATATTTTAAATTTTAACCTGAAATTTAATAACTTACGTTTAGGGTGTTTTTGAAAATATGCGATCCAATTAATTTGTCACCGATTAATCCAGCCCAAACTTCGGGATTTTCCGTTTCCCAGTGGTGCTCGTTGTGGATATTAAACATTCCTTCACGTGTGAAAAGGGATTCATCTGTGCACAGGCTGAAGGGGTGTTCATCTTCATTTCACAGTAACCAACGGGAAAATCGCTGCTTCAATGGAAAGTTCTCAGGAAGAAGATGCTGCACCTTGGTGTAGTGATATAGATGATGACCTGTATCTTCTAGAATGTCTTGAAACGTCGTTTTGCTCATGTGTAGATCTTCGCCGGCATGGCGGGCACTACTATTAGGATCCCGTTCGAAATGTCGCAAAACACGGGCTTGTTTAAAAAGATCCCGTGGACGACCACCAACTTCTCTATGGTGCTTATAATGTTGGCCTGTTTTCCTGAGCGTGTTATCCACCCTCGTAAAAACTGGGAAGGTCGGATGCATTCTCGCTGGATATTGTTCCGCGTACCTCTGAGCTGCTAAACGAGCGTTTCTATTGCATGCCCCATACACTAAATGCATGTCGCAATATTCATCATTGGTAAATCGCGTAATGTTATTAAAAAAATTGCACAAAATATTCACAATGAAAAAACAATACAATTTTGATCGATTTAAAATTACGCACGATAACGATCCAATCAAATCTTGCTTTGAAAGCAAACTGATTCATGCATCCGAAAAACATAATGCAAAATATCTGTTAAACAAATGAGCGACGGAAAAAAGGAAACTATGTTTTTCATTATCGCGGCTACCAATAGCATTTCTCAATTGTTTGCAGGGAAGTAATAGGTCGAGCCACGCTGTAATGTACGCTCCAATTGCTCCGATTTACTGAAACGTCAAGAAAATTAAACACTTTATCCCAAGCGGAAATACAACGGTGCATTTTGGAGGATTCATTAACGGGCGTGTTTGGTACACGCTAAGCGGTTAATTCCGCCATTTAGAATATAATTGTTATCCCCTGAAAACACATGCAATCTTATGTCTACCATAGAGGATAGTGGGTCCTGGAGCCTGGCTCAAATAAAATAAGAGCAGGATTTAAACGTAACTAATAAAACTCTATTTATTCAAAAAAAATTAAAAGTTTTAGGAATGCTAACAACGAGTACACAAAGCAAGATTAGCTATTGCTTTCATAATTAATTAACATTTAAATATGATTATTAAAGCAAGAGAAGGAAAATTAGTAACTTGAACAAGCGAACATAAATTTAAAAGATCGCTAACCCAATGATGCCTGACTCGCGGAACAAAAAACTTATAATCCCCTTTGGTTAAATGAAAAAAAAGGAAAAGGACACCAAAATAGTAACCTCTCTTACGTGTTGAATCCAAAAGATGTCCTGTAAGACTTTTTGCAAATCTTCTGCAGTAAAAGGCATTTTTACAAGAGCCTGTTACTAGTTATAACTTATCCTTCGGGACGACCAAGACAGAATATCATCTCCGGATTCCCACGGCAGTGAGCAGCCGGTCAGTGAAATGACTGCGCATGCGCTCGCGGAATAGAATTAACCAATCCGCCGCGCATCGGACCTTCCAAGCCTTCGTCTTTCAACGACGAGCGGAATTTCAAATTAAAAAAAGGTTTTTCCAGCGGGACTGCGGGCAAAGAATTTCTGACATTTTTCAGAATTAAGGATTATGATTTTAGAGAATAAAGGCACTCATTAAGGTGTTAATGAAAAATCTTCGTCAAACTCAGAGTAACTGGAATGTCTTCCAAGACATAATTGTTGAATAGTTTTTTCAAAATAATTTTCGAGACATGCACGCGGAAAATAAACATTAATTAGTGCCTAACTAGAGCGACTCATGGGCTAATTATTACGTAATCATGTCCAATTCGTCAAAGCATGTGCGGAAAGTTCTAAGATAATTTTTTTGGGCACCAATTTTATGCTGGCAAAGATTGTAGGTGATCCGAGTTTGACGAAGAGTTTTGTTAAGTTTTTAGTGAGCGTAAGCTCAACAGAACTTGATTAGTTCATATTGCAAGGGACATAATCAACCAAATTAAATGGGGTATGAGGTGGGATTTTAAAACCTTTTCAAACAACATTGATTAGTAATTTGTTATACATCAATCTACGAACCGGAAGTGAACAGATGGTAATTAGTTCCTGAGTTGCTAATTAAGAGATTTCAAAGGATTTCCGCGTATTCAAAAGAGTTCAGAAAATTTAAAAGAATTCATACAATACGAAAGAATTCAAAAAATTTAGGGTAAGACAGAGAATTCAGTGGATTAAAAAAATTCAGAAGAATTCAGAAAATTCAGAAGACTTTAGAGAATTCAGAAGAATTCAGAGAATTCAGAATAATTCAGAGAATTTAGAAGAATTCAGAGAATTCAGAAGAATCCAGGAATTCAGAAGAATTCAGAGAATTCAGAAGAACTCAGAGAATTCAGAAGAATTCATAGAATTCAAAGAATTCAGGAAAATTCAGAGAATTCAGAAGAATTCAGAGAATTTAGATAATTCAGAGAATGTAGAAGAATTCAGAGAATTCAGAAAATTCAGAACAACTTAAAGAATTCAGAAAAATTCAGAGAATTCAAAGAATACAGGAGAATTCAGAGAATTCAGAAGAATTCAGAGAATTCAGAAGAATTCAGGAGAATTTAGAAGAATTCAGAGAATTTAGAAGAATTCAGATAATTCAGAAGAATTCAGAAGAATTCAGAGAATTTAGCAGAATTTAGAGAAATAAGAAACATTCAGAGAATTGAGAAGAATTCAGGGAATTCAGTGAACTCACAAGAATTCACAGAGTTCAAAAGAATTCACAGAGTTCGAAAGAACTCAAAAAGTTCAAAAGAATTTAGAGAATTTTAAAAGAAGTAAGAGAATACTAAAGAATTCATATTTTCGACAGATTCTACTCTACTCGTTTGGAGTGGTTCAATGGACGAAGAACAAGCTTATGGTCCTTGATATCGCCACACGTAATATCATGCGTATGCATAAGAGCTTGCATATCAATTTGTCCGTCCCGCGACTGTACATGTAACGCCGTCAAGGCGGAAGCGGACTTCTGAATCTCCAATGTCATCATATACCGAACTGTTCAAAGTACAGCTCACATCGTTGCAAATGGCAGAGATTCTCTCCCAAAAAGGGTCACGAAACACGAGATGATTGGCGAAGGAGCGCTCCTTTCCAAAGCCGCGGAGTAGGCGGCCTGAATTTTAACAACAAAAGTGAGGAAAGTGTATTCCTCCATCTAGATGCTTCATTTCTCAAAGCCGAAGTGAAGAAAGCAGAGGTTAAAAAATTCCACCAACAGCTACTCGACAAAAAAATGCACGAAAACTTCCACAGAAATGTAGGAAAACAGTCCTTATCGAAGGAGCAAACTTTTGCTTTCCTCAGATCATCAGGGCTTAATTCAGGTACATAGGGTTTCATTCTCGCATGCCAGGAAGGTGTCATTTCCACCTTAGTAGACCGTGACCGCATTTTATGTCAAGAAGTTCCCGCAGATAGGTATAGAGCGTGTCTCCTTGTTTCTGTAAAAAATCCACCCAAGCCCAAGGAGGTAGAGACTTTTTGGAGAGAGGTGTACAAGATCCCGAAAACACTAGAGTTGAAAGAAGGTACTGACAATAACATCAGCTTCAAGGAGTTTTGCGACCACCTCATAAAATCTGAGGAGGAATGTCCACCAATCACTGCCTAAGAGGTGAAAAAAGCACTTAGAGGCACGAAGAACTTTTCCGCTGCTGGACCAGATTGTATCAAGAAATTTTGGTGGAAGAAGTTTACTTTTACACACCAACATTTGGCCCGCATATTCACCTCATATTTAAAGTCGGAGACGCCCATTCCGCAGTGGCTGGTGTTAGGACGCACTATACTCCTGCCGAAAAAAGGCAACTTGTCCAACCCAGAGAATTACAGGCCAATAACTTGTTTGAACGCACTGTATAAGATCTTTGCAGCTGTCCTAAAGAACAGGATTGTTCGACGAATTGAGCCTGTATGGCGAGAGATGTACGAACAACGTGGCTCGAAAAAATGTGTAGCAGGCTGTCGAGAGAACCTGCTGATTGACAGGTGTGTCTGTAAAAACGCCGCAGCCCATCAGCGCGTCCTGTCAATGGCCTGGATTGACTACCGGAAAGCTTCCGATTCAACCTCTCATAGACTTATCATCTGTCTGTTGAAAAGCTTGAAGTTACATCCACAGATAGTGAGATGCATAGAGAGATTGATGCCTCTTTGGAAAACTATATTTACCATCTCATCTAGAAATTAGCGTGTGACAACGAACAACGTCACCTTCCAGAGGGGTGCCTTTCAAGGTGATACCATGAGCCCTGTGCTTTTTTGCATCACACTTGTGCCTCTATCTTTCGCACTACGCAATTCTCCTGGATACCTCTGTGGCGACACTAATCAGCGCGAACATAAGGTCATACATGTATTCTATATGGATGACCTCAAGATCTATGCCTCTGGCAAAAGCAAACTTCAAACTGCTATAAATATCGTCAAGAACTACACAGGAGAGATTGGGATGGACTTTGGTTTGGACAAGTGTGCCAAAATTAATCTGAAGAAAGGAAAGATTACTGGCGTTCCCAAGCACCTTGAGCTTGTTGATATAAGTATTATTAGACATCTTAATACTGGAGAGATCTATACATACCTGGGCGTGCCTCAAAGCCGCATTCAGGACGTAACATCAGTAAAGGAGTCTCTCCGAAGCAGATACAAGCATCTTCTTCGACAAATTTGGTCTTCTAATCTGTCGGCGTTAAACAAGGTATCTGCGGCTAACATGCTTGCCGTCCCGGTTCTACTCTACTCGTTTGGCGTGGTTCAAGGGACGAAGAACGAGCTTAAGGCCCTTGATGTCACCACACGTAAGATCATGCATATGCATAAAAGCTTGCATATCAATTCGTCAGTTCCGCAATTATACATTTCACGCCGTCATCGTTGCGAATGGCAGAGATCCTCTCCTAAAGATGGTCAGGAACCACGAGATGATTGGCGAAGGAGCGTTTCTTTACAAAGCCGCGGAGCAAGCGGCCGAGACCCTTAGCCTGAATTTTAACATCAGAAGTGAGGAAAGTGCATTACTCCATCTAGATGCTTCACTTCTAAAAGCAGAAGTAAAGAAAGCAGAGGTTAGAAAATTTCACAAACAGCTACTCGACAAGAAAATGCACGCAAACTTTCACAGAAATGTAGAAAAACAGTCCTTGTCGAAGGAGCAAACTTTTGCTTTCCTCAAATCATCAGGGCTTGATTCAGGTACAGAGGTTTTTATTTTTGCATGCCAGGACGGTGTCATTTCCACCTTAGCATACCGTGAGCGCATTTTATGTCAAGAAGTTCCGAGTGATAGGTGCAGAGCATGTCATCATCTTTGTTGCTCTTACGGTGTTGGTCGCGACCCTGCCCTGCCGAACGCTCCAAGGGAGATAAAGTCAATTGTCCGAAACGAGAAGTGCCAAATTTTCTGGAACTACGATTTTCGGGCAGCAGTCTCCGTTGCGCACTCGAGGCCTGACTTTGTTCTCCAAGACTTCGAGAAACGAACTATATGCGTGATCGAATTCTCGGCTCCGTCCGAATACAACATCACTGCAATGGAGAAAGTAAAAGAGGAGAGGTATCAAGACCTTAAAAGAGAGCTGCAACGAATGTACCCAAAATATTCGGTGCAAGTAATTGTCCTTGTGGTAGGTGCTCTCGGAGGTGTGAAAATATCACTGGTTCGTAACCTTAAAGCCATACCCGCGTGCCAAAAATATGCCAAGGCACTTGCGAGATGGATGCAGAAAGCTGTCGTCCTTGGGTCGCTTCGTGTCCTCAAGACACACGAGGGTTTCGCCGGCCTGTCGTTGTGATTTCGTCGTTTCCTGTGACCACCCATCTCACATGGCAACATCGGGCAGGTCTTCGCGGACGGTGGAAGATTCTTTCATCACTCCCCATAGTAAAAAAAAAATTAAGTAGATGTCTGACTAGAACGGCAAGGTCTTCCCACAAGGTGGAAGTTTCAAGCATCACTCCCCAAAGTAAAACACACTAAATTTGTCTGACAACAACAGGTAGGCCTTCCCACACCGTGGCAGATTCGATCATCGCTCTCCAAAGTCAGAAAACACTTATTAGTCACCTTGAAACAACAAGCAGGTCCTCCCATAATTTGTAACATTCTGTCATCACTCCCTGAAGCAAAAAGGCTCTAAGTAGCAGCCTGGAAACAAAGGGCAGATCTTCTCACAAGGTAGCACATTCGATAATCACTCCCCAAACAAAAATGATCTAAGTAGCAGTCTGACAACAATGGGCAGGTGCATCCCTTGGGTGGCAGATTCGGTCACCACTCCCCAATGTAAAAAACGCTAAGGAACTGACTGGCCACATCAGGCGAGTTTTCCACAGGGTGGCAGTTTCGGCCATCACTCGCGAAAGTCATAAAACTGGCAATAAGTCATGCCTGAAATAGCTACCCTGTGTAAAAAGAACTCTCCGATATTGCCAGGCAGCTGCTTAGTGTTTTTTTACTTTGGGGCATGATAACCGAATCTGCCACCCTGCAGAAAGACCTGCCCTTTCCAGTCAGATATCAAATTAGTGTTTTTTTGACTTTGGGGTATGGTGAATGAATCTGCCACCATGTGGGAAGACCTGCTTGATGTGATCAGGTAGCTACTTAGTTTTTTTTTATTTCGAGGAGTAATTACCGAATCTGCCACTGTAGGGAAAGACCTGCCCGTTGTTTCTAGGCAGATTTGAGCGTTTTTTAACTTTGAGAAATGATGCCCGAAACTGCAACACTGTGGAAAGACCTGCACGATGTTGCTAGGCTATTACTTTGACACCCCCCACCCCCCCCCCCCCCCCCCCCCCCCCCCCCGCGGGGCCCTTCCCCGCGGGGGGTCTTTATTTTATGGATAGAGATGCCCTGGTCAGCCTTTTAATGAGTACTTTGAGTTTCACATTTGGGGAGGGATTCCGAGGAAAGCCTCAAGCGCGTGGTAAGACATGACCGGCGATGACTAGTTTTTGTGGGAGGTGATGTCCTGCGGGAACGTGCCATGGGGAGCCTTGTTATGGAGAGTCATGCCTGGTATAGACATGTCACGGTCTCCAAAATAGGTTTAAACTCTAGCAAAATAATGTTACACTTTCTCCAAATGCCTCTATGTCCTAGCTTTACGCACATTTGGCGGAATCTTTCCCCAATCAGTTTTCTCCGTGCAGACAATTAAACATTCGATTAATCAAAATATGTACCAAATATTGTCTTTGAAAGGATACTCATAGTTGAGTAAAGCAAGCTGTTGCTCGAGGAGAATTGGAAGAGGAAACGGAGCGTGAAGGGGGTGACTGCTGTGAAGTCAAATACGCGGAAAAGAAAAAAAAAATGTTATTAGTTTTTTATTTAACTTGAAAGTTTCCCAATTGCCTCTATGTCCAAGCGTTACGCATGTCATCCACAAACATATCGTGAGTGCAAAGCTGCCTCAATATAAAAATACAATTTTTACATTCTTTTTATTTAAGATTGAGAAAGTATGAGAATTGTCCGAAATTTCACACCACAGTTTTTCAACGGATCTCCACGTTTTGAGAACCGCTGAAGCCGAAAAACAATTTTTCGCGATGGCGTATGTCTGTCTGTCCTTCCGTAATCTCGATAACTCTCGAAAATAAGCGGATCAAATCGAGCTTTGCACACTTTTTTTGGGTCCTAAAAGAAAGCACGGGTTCGTTAACCAGCATTCCTTGACCAACGGTTGTGGTTTTATCCATCGAAAATTCTATCCAAATATCGAATATTCCGTTTTTACGCCAAACGACGACAGATCCATGAAAAAAGTTTGGGGGAATAATTGACGCTCTTCAAAATATCTACAATTTTTGTTTTAACAATTTTTCGATAGGACTTCTTTTTTTTTTGGCTTTTATGCAACGAAAATGAATAAGTCGAACATTCTAATTTCAAGCCAAACGACGACAAATGAGTAAAAAAGTTTCACAGAAGAATTGTAGCTTTTCAAAAAACTCAAAATTTTTCTCTTAACCATGTTTGGATAAGACTTGATACTTTGGTTTCATTTGTTGAAAATGCTATGAAAAAAATCAAAAATTCTAATTTTGAGCCAAACGACGCAAAATATGGGGAAATGTTCCCAAAAGTATTTGTAGCTTTCAAAAGGTCCTAAAAAATTTCTGAAACTATTTTTTGATAGGACCTTTCATTTCGGTTTTATTTATCTAAAATACTAGGGGGAAATTCAAATTTCAAGCCAAACGACGTAAGATGCCAGAAAAAGTCTTAAAGAGCAATTATAGCTTTTAAAAAGTCCTACAAAATTTGTTTAACCCATTTTTTGCTAGTACTTTTCATTTTGATTTTATTTATTGAAAATACTACGGGAAACTCCAAAATTCTAATCTTGAACCAAACGACGCAAAATACGAGAAAAAGTCTCGAAGAAAAATTATAGCTTTTAAAAAGTCCTACAAAATTTCTTGTAACCATTTTTTGACCGGATTTGTCAATGTGGTTTTATTTATCGAAAGTACTATGTACACAAAAGCAATGGAAAAAATCAGTCCGTCAAATTGGCTGAAACTTTCAGAAAGTGATGTTCTCGGCGTGCTGAACAAAAGTCTTCATGGGCCCAAATCGATCCTATGATTAGTTTTTGAGTTATGGGCCTTAGAAGTTCCCGATTTTCGAGGAATCTGCGATTACACAGCCCACACTGCCCTACGAAAAAAAAAGTAGTGCGGAAGGTCCGAACGACAAGACCATAATATCTATATATTTTTGGGGTCGCTGAATCCGAATCCGGGATCCGTTTGACCGCATAAGGTCAATGTCAAGGTCAGTCCAAGGTGAAATCTACAAAATCAGCTTTCTACTTTGTAAAACCTATCTCTTTATACGTTTTCGGGGTCGCTGAATCCAAATTCGGTGTCCATTCACACCCATCAGGTCATAATGAAGGTCAATCCAAGGTCAAATCTACAGAATTAGTTTTCTACGAAGTGAACCAATGTATGGATATCTTCTTGAGGTCACCAAATCCTCTGTCGGTTTTATTTTATTAGGTCGAGGTGTAGGCGGATGTTCCTGGCGCGCGCGCGTGTGTGTGTATATTATATATATATATATATATATATGTGTGTGTGTGTGTGTGTGTGTGTGTGTGTGTACATGTGAATATATGTATCTATATTTATGTATTCACACATGCCAAGAACATTCGCCTGCACCTCAACCTCAACCTCGACCTAATCAAATGAAACCAACAGAGGATGTGGTGACCTCAAGAAGGTATCTATACATTGGTTCACTTCGTAGAAAACTAATTCTGTAGATTTGACCTTGGATTGCCTTCATTGTGACCTGGTGGGTGTGAACTGACACCGAATTTGGATTCAGCGACCCCATAATCGTATAAACAGATAGGTATTGCAGAGTAGAAAGCTGATTTTGTAGATTTGACCTTGGACTGACCTTGACATTGACCTGATGGGGTCAAACGGATCCGAGATTCGGATTCAGCGACCCCAAAAACATATAGATACTATGGTCTTGTCGTTCGGACCTTCCGCACTATTTTTTTCGTAGGGCAGTGTGGGCTGTGTAATCGCAGATTCCTCGAAAATCGGGAGCTTCTAAGGCCCATAACTCAAAAACTAATCATAGGATCGACTTGGGCCCATGGAGACTTTTGTTCAGCACGCCGAGAACATCACTTTCTGAAAGATTCAGCCAATTTGACGGACTGATTTTTGCCATTGCTTTCGTGCGGGGTCCTTTGAGTTGCCAAAAATTTGACTTGCCACAAATGTGACTTGCCACAAATGTGATTTTTCACAAATGTGACGAGCCACAAATGTAACTTCCCAGTGGGCACAACATTTGGCGACGTCTTTACGACATCGTTAAAACTTCTTTACGACATAGGATGTCTTAAAGTTGTCGTAAAGATTTCGTAACTATGTCGTAAAGACGTCGTAAAATTGTGTGCCCACTGGGTTACCACAAATGTGACTTGCCACAATGCGACTTGTCGCAAATGTGGCTTGCCACAAATGAGACTTGCTACAATGTGATTTTCCACGTCGAGTGCAAACTTATATAGCAAAACAAGATTTATCATTAAATTGCATAAAAATGGCTTCAAAAAGACACTTAAAAAAAAAGAAATTTGTTCTACTTAAAAGGAGGGGGGGCATATAATATATTTTTCTTAAAAATTATTGCCTTTGCAATTTTAAACATACGAAGCTCAAATTTACTTATCTTCTTATTTTTGTATTGATCATGGTAACTAATTGTCGAAGAAGGCGAGTTGACGCTGTCTGTGGTGCCGATGTGTATGAGAAGCCGCTGTCGCTTACGTATGTTTATTAGGCAATATTTAAAGTATTGAAAAAAAATTTTCTCAAATTATTTTTTAGCTGAAAATCTTTAAGAGAATAAGGTACATGCTATAGTCAAGGTAATAAACAATAAATTAATGGCAAAATTAGAGAAGGAAAATAAACTAGTTTTTAACTTAAGGCATTGGATATGATTTTGTTTAGAAGCAACCAACAGATATGTAACCAGCACGGATGTTAGTAAAAATAACACCTTGATACATCAATTTGCTGCTGAGATATTAAAACTGATTGCAATTTGAATACGGGAATTCAATTTCGGCGCGAGCGCCTGGCATGCGACAGCGGCTTTACCATCAGTGGTGTAGTCCTAGAAGAAAAAGTGGCCTGGCGTTACTTTTCATTAACTACGTTACAGTTTTGAAAGGTGGGGCGTGGTGCTAGAAACTAAGGTTGGTACATAGGGGGAAGGATGAGAAGAAATAACGTTAAGAACTTAGATAACATTCAGAACTAATTATTAAAATAATAAAAAAGTGATTGATGGCGTTAATAATAGTTCAGATGTTCAAAATACATCTTCCTCAGGGACGTTGTGTTCGTCACTGGAATTTAAAACACGCTGATCGGGTTTTAAAGGACCATCGTTCGAAGAAGTAAAGCTCGTACCAGGTGTTCAAAATACATCTTCCTCGAGGTATTTGTATTCATATCTGAAATTTAGGATACCCTGATGGGATTTCGAAAGTCTCGTTATTCTAAGAAGTAAAACTGGTAGTATATGTGTTGAAAATACATCTTCCTTGACCCTAATAAAATTTCAGTTCTGAAGGCACCTTCCTCGAAGTAGATGTATTCTGAATACCTGGACTACCAGGTTTACTTTTTAGAATGACAAGACCTAAGAAAAATGGTTAGGGTGCCTCCTACTTCAGTTCTGAACGCACCTTCCTCGAAGAGGTGTATTCTAAATATCTGAACTACCGGGGTTACTTCCTAGAACTACGAGACCTTGGCAAAAC
>CAKNYM010047585.1:117280-136922 GCA_932195095.1 Andricus curvator | reverse complement strand
CCGGTCGGGATCTGCCCGGGTTCCCACCGGGACCCGGTCGAGCCAAGCCGCGCCACACCTGATTTAGCCCTGTTCACTATTTCCATGAGATTGTCGGGACAAATCAGCCAAAAATAATATAGCCCGGTTTACCGTTTGTTATTTACCTCGTCGACATCCGACCAGATTCCGGTTGGGACAAAGCATGCTTAAGTTTGGTTTAGCGAAAACGATTTTCACATGAACAAAATAGCCGCCGTAAGTGGGTTGTTTGTGGATGTCTGACAAGTGAAAGACCATTTTTTTTGTATTTAGGTGTTTTTTATCAATTATAATGGAAAAATTAAACAAATTTTAATTATTTGTTTTCCCACTTTTGTTTCTGCGGTTCTCAGGCTGTCAGTGCCTGCGAAATCGTTTACCAACTTCTTTTTTATTTTCAAACATAATTTCCCAGTGAAAATATACTTTTTGTTTTGTAATAAAATTTTGCTTACTTTGAATAATTTTATATAAAATCTTGAATGACCAACAAACGTAATAAAAAGAGAAATAATTTTTCCGAACGATGTTTTGAATTACGTTGTCCTGCGTGCTCGTAACGACGATCCGGCATCTTCCGGAGTCTTTAATGTTAAAAACGCAGTGAAATATCGCGTCGGTTGACGCCGGGTTATACATGAAGAAATGTGTCACATTTCCCAAAACTGTATGCAATTTTCTGGAGCAAGTGGATTTGTTATAAAGGTGGGTGGATTTTATTGTTAATAAGTAAGCATTATTAATATTCTTCAACGTTAATGTTGAATCAATTTTCTGAATTGGTTTCATAGGTTAGGATGTCACGTGTGGCCCCTGAAATTTATTTTATCTCTTGTTGACAATTTCTTCGATACTTAAGGGTAGGTGATACCTAACCACAAAAACAATTTAGTTTACACAGGTTTTTTTCCACAATTTTTAACTTATCAACAAAATAATAGTGCCCAAATGTCATCGTTAATTTTCCTTATGTCGAGGATAACCCTCAAGAAGGAATCCAAGATGACTGCGAAGAAAGAATCGAGATGAACTCGATGTACTTTTGGAATAAACATATTTTTCGTAATTTATGTGGGCCTTATTTTTTTTTTTTTAATTCCTTATTAACAATTTCTTATCGCAGCCCGACCAGCATCCGATCGAGTTGCCCAGTAAAACACCGGTCGGATCCCGATCGGGCTACTCTATTTATATCCGGGATTCGACCTGTAAACTGGCCGAGACCCGACCAGCGCAGCGTGACGAAACCAACCAGAATCCGACCGGGCAGCCTGACCCGATTCCGGATAAAATCAGGGCAACCCTGCCGGAATCCGGCCAGAACCCGGTCATAATTTCTACACGGGACAGGCTCAATAAAATTATTGCCTCAAATCAAATTCTTCAATATTTGAAATATCCCTCGGCCTGAAATAAATATTTCTTTGGCTTAAACCATGCTTGAGTGCAATAAAGGAGCTCGTACTTCAATTTTAATGCATACTTTCCTACAGAAACAACTGGATTATTCCAGCTTGATTTATAATTAACATTGTTATTATTATACATGTTTAGTTTAAACAATTCACGTAATGTAAAATATTGATGAACCTGAAAGCAGATAAATTTGATGAAAAATTCACCTCCAGCAGGAATCGAAGCGATGTCCACAGCGATGATAACAACACTCCGCCTTGAAATGACTCTACTGACACAATCAACTGGGTTGAAGCATTTTTGCTCGGCAATACATGCATATTCTACCAAATATTTTAATTTTCAAGACAAAAAGAGGAATTTTCTACAAAACAGATGATCTTTAGACCCAAACATTAGAATTTTTAACAAAAAGTTAATTTACAACCAAATAGTTGAATTTTCAACTAAAATTATGAATCTACAAAAAAAAAGTATTTGACAAAGTAGTTCAAATTTCAACCAACCAGTTGAATTTCATTCAACCCAAAAATATGAATTCTCAACGAAAAATGTGATATATGATATTTCGACTAAGGATGATTTTCACGTGATTAGAAGACAATCGAATTCAACCAAAAATACTAATTTTCACCCAAAAAGATAACATTTTAATTAAAAATATAAATTTTCAACAAAAAATTTTCAAATTTTTCAAATTTAAAAAAATAATTCTCAAGCAAAAACGAATTTTTAACACGATATTGACATTTTGAATCAGAGATGAATTTTTGAATAAAAAAATGAATCTTCAACAAAAAATAGATTTGGAAGAAAATCGTTTAACGAAATTAACTGCAAATTATTTAGCAATGACTTCTTGCTATGAATCGATAACATTTTATAATTTGTTGAACAAACCTAATAACCAAATGCATTATTTGGCTATTTTTCAGCATTTAAACTTAGTTCTTTCAACGTTATCAACTGTCAGTAGAAAATTTTAAACTTTGTTTAGACACTTCGATAAAGATCTATATCTAATATAAGATTTTAACAAATATTTCACATTTAGAGATATTATTATAAAAATCAAAGTAATTATAATAAAATGCTCTCTGTTTTACTGATCTCGTCGTTCAATCCTGTAGAGCGAACAACTAATTCAAGTAGTAATTAAGTTTTGTTAACAAATCATCAAATGTTATGAACTGATAGCAAGGAATTATTGCTTTATTATATTCAACAAGAAAAATTCAATTTTTAGTTTACAAACGCATTGGACGAGAAAAATTTTTTCGAACATTATTAATAACAACAAAAATAGTGGATTGTTATCGAAGTTTCTGAAAAAACTTTGAAAACTTGTTATTAACCGTTGATCACGTTAACAGAACAAAGTTTATATATTAAAAAATAGCCAAGTAATACATTTGTTAATGAAGTTTGGTGAAACAATGATCAAATGTTATCGATTCATAGTAAATACAGAAAACAAACTAATACAGTTTCATGCCTGAGTATCAATTTGAACCAGAGTTTCCCTGATATATTTCAGAATCTAAATTAGAAAAATTTCACTAATTAAAAATGAAATTCTACTAATTCAAGGAAAGAAATGTGAGCAACTAAAGATTAGTGAAGAATTAGTTATTCGATCATTTAAACTATTCAATAATTCCATTGTGGAAAACAATAAATGTGTAATTACTTATTATTGAAACAATAAGTATGAAATATTGTGAATCTTATAAACAGCGTACGTCACCTCCACGTACATTACGCATTTGCAAGTTATTGCTTCAGACTGAAAAAATTAGACTTATTTACACACCTGATCTATTTTACCATACTTTATTGACACATACCTATCCTGATTTCCAATCAACTAAATAAAAAATTAAAACATCGAAGAAATTGAATTTTAAAATTATTGAATCGTCAGGAATGGCAACATTTCAAATTCAAAAAAAATTATGTTCATGTACATAGGAGTGACATTTTTGGAGAATAAAGCTTTCAAATAGAAAATTAAATCTAGAATCGTAAACTAAGATTCTAAATCCAGTCATCAGGAATAATCCTATTTTTGATTATACATTACTTAAAAAAAATGTCATATTTAAACATTTTCCTTTTATAATTTTAATAACTGGAAAACGCTTTTTTTCTCACCAGGAAAACCAGGAAATGATTAGGATTTTTTCAGATTTGAGTTGTCAACCTGAAATATACATATATTTGTGTACTTAACTAAGAAGAAAAACTTTCTCGCATGATAGACTATCGTCGCTATTTTGAAATA
This sequence comes from Andricus curvator, assembly GCA_932195095.1. NCBI lineage: Eukaryota > Metazoa > Arthropoda > Insecta > Hymenoptera > Cynipidae > Andricus > Andricus curvator. The sequence goes on along the minus strand of CAKNYM010047585.1, from coordinate 133,201 downwards.
AGTAAAACATTTTTTTTGTGACAACTGAAGTTTTGATTGGCTAGGTCACGACCAAAACTGCATGCTGAATCTCGATATTTAAATTATAAGAAAATTTTTTTTAATATGAACTATATACTAATAGAAAATACTCTTTGATCATTTATAAACAATTTTATCAAGAGTGGCCCATTTTTCGAATTTTAAAACTGTAAAATATAAAAACATCTAATATGTCACGTTACAACCTGGTACATGACAAATAGGAGAAACTTGGAATGTATATAATAATTTGATTCCAGTGAAATAATTACAAAATTTAAAAATACCGGACAAAATGTGATACACTTTGTTATATATGACATAGTTTGTTCAATAACATGTGTACTACTACGACACAAAATAGGAAATCCTTGGAAATAAATCTATTTTTGTCGATTCAACGTTATCTCTGCCAAGGCTTTCAGTTTTACTTCGCTTTAGAATTATTTAAAGTTATAGCTAAAATAATGTACGAAATGCTATAAATGATATTGAGCATGTTTTTCTGGAATAATAAGAGACAAGCTCAATTCTCCATTTAATGAAACATTATAAAATTTGTTGAATACAAAAAAACGTTCATTTAAATTCTTAAACTTATCCATATATATTTTAAGAGAACATTTCGATACCTGCATGTTAAAAAAACCACTCTTGGAGTGATCGTCTAAAACGACCACTCTGGCGTTGGTCGTCTAAAAGAACCACTCCGTTTTTTGAGTTGGCCCCTCGTTTTAGAACGCATACTTACACGGCAAACAGCATATAGATTTAGTAATTATTACTCTCCGGTTTATTATATTATTTTTAAATATTTTGAATTCGCGGATTTAAAGGAATTCAAGCAACGCGGAATTCAAGGAATTCACAGAATTCAAGGAATTCGAGGAATTTATGGAATTTAAGGACTTCACAGAATTCAATGAATTCAATGAATTCACGGAATTCAAAGAATTCGCGAAATCCCGCGAATTCGCGGAATTCACAGAATTCAAGGAATTCCCAGAATTCAAAAAATTAAAGGAGTTCAAGGAAATCAAGAAATGCACGGCATTCAAGGAATTCCAAAAATTCACTGAATTCACGGAATTCAAGGAATTCACGGAATTCAAGGAATTCACGGAATTTAAGGAATTTACGGACTTCAAGGAATTTCACGAAATTCAAGGAATTTACGGAACTCAAGGAATTCACAGAATTCACGGAATTCACAGAATTCACGGAATTCACAGAATTCACGGAATTCAAGGAATTCACAGAATTCGAGAAATTCACAGAATTCGAGAAATTCACGGAATTCAAGAAATTCATGGCATTCAAGGAATTCACGGAATTTCCAGAATTCAAGGGATTCAAAGAATTAAAGGAGTTCAAGGAACTCAAGGAATTCAAGGAATTCACGGACTTCAAGGAATTAAAGAAATGCAAAAAATTCACGAAATTCACGGAATTCGAGGAATTCACGGAATTCAAGAAATTCACGGAATTCAAGAAATTCGCGGAATTAAAGAAATTCACCGAATTCAAGGAATTCAAGGAATTCACAGAATTCCGTGAATTTCTACAATTCCTTGAATTCGTTGAATTCCGTTTATTCCTTGAATTCCTTGCATTCCGTGAATTCGTCGAATTCCGTGAATTCCTTGAATTCCGTGGATTCCTTGAATTCCTCGAATTCCTTGAATTCCGTGAATTCCTTGAATTCCGTGAATTCCTCTAATTCCTTGAATTCCGTGAATTCCTTTTATTCTTTGAATTCCGGGAATTCCTTGAATTCCGTGAATTCCTTGAATTCCGGGAATTCCTTGAATTCTGTGAATTCCTTGAATTCTGTGAATTCCTTGAATTATGTGAATTCCTTGAATTCTGTGAATTCCATGAATGCCTTGAACTCCGTGAATTCCTTGAATTCCGGAAATTTCTTGAATTCCGTGAAATCCGTGAATTCCTTGAATTCTGTGAAGACCTTGAATTCCGTGAATTCTGTGAATTCCTTAAAATCCATGTTGCTTGAATTCCTTGAAATCCGCGAATTCAAAATATTTTAAAATGATATATTAAACCGGAGAGTAACAATTAATAAACCTATATGCTGCTGTCGTGTATGTATGTGTACTAAAACGAGGGGCCAACTCAAAAAACGGAGTGGTTCTGTTAGACGACCAACGCCAGAGTGGTCGTTTTAGACGATCACTCCAAGAGTGGTTTTTTTAACATGCAGGTATCGATTTATTTCTTGAGGTATCCATAATTTTAGAGATATTTTACATACACTATTATCATCAATTTCGCACGATGCGCGCGTGTAATTTTTCGATTGGACTGCAAAACAATTTTTAACAAAAATAAAAATTTCGAATGAATATTAATTTTAGGAATTTATTTGTTTCTTTGTTTTAAGGTTATATAAACTAGCTGTGAATTCGATCTCGAGTGTTTCCACTTTATTTGTATTTATATGTATATGGTGCTCATTTAACGAGCACTTTGCTTCACGTTAGCAATTTTTTCAATTTGCTTCCTCATAGAGGAAGCATTTGTGATTTTTTAAATACAAGACAAAATTTGGATTACTTTTTACCAATTTTCGGCGCACTCGTCCTGATTTGTACATCACATTTTCATTGATTATATTGTATAGATTATATTTCTCATAACTCTTTATTATTAGTGTTGTAAATCTCATGTTTCGATTTTGACAGTAAATTAAAATACCCTTTTGTAAATAAATAGTAAAGTATGAATAAATTGTAAAATTAAAATTTGCGAATTCGAATCTTTCGGACTTGTTTTTATAATTAATCGAATCAGAGGAGTGTCATGAATTGCTATGGCATTCCAACATTCACGTGTTTCATAACGTTTCATAATAACGAAATCAATTGTTTTCATCTGACGCCTGAGGAATGAGACCTATCTTTTCATGATCTTGAGCTATCATTTTTTTGGATAATTTATACGATTCGTCTCGAAAGATTTAAGAGGATTAGTATTATCATCTGGAAAGATTTAAGAGATTATTATTATTCAATCTAAAGATAATATTTTTCGACATTCATGATATGTATTATATGGCTTTTGTATTTCATAGTATATAATTTATCATAAATAACTATTATAATTATTAATTATATTATATATTAATTATTATATATATATTAATTATCTACATTTTATTTGAAATTATTTTTAAAATTGTTTAAAAACTTCTAAGTTACAAAAAAAAATCGGAAAATCTTCCAGATTATTTTTTGACAATTTTGGAAATCTTTTAGAATGTTTAAAAATCTTTTTAAATATAGTCCTGAAGTAAATTTTATGAAATACAAAATTATCTACAATTTTCCCACAAATCTTAAGAAAATTTTTGTATTCTATTGAAACCTTTTAAAATTCTTGAATACCTTCAAAGCTGTTTGTTCCAAATCTTCAAAAATCTACTTTTTTTTTAATTTGTTGAAATCATTTAAAAATTTAAAAAACCTCAGATACGTCAAATCCAAATTTCAACAACAAAAATGAATTTTGAACCAAGAAGATTAATTTTCTACCAAAAAAGAGAAATTTTAACGAAAGCTTAATTTTCTAACAAAAAGATGAATTTTTAACCAAGAATATTAATTTTCTACCAAAAATGAAAAATTTAAACAAAATAGGGGAGACCGGGGCGAGACGAGCATACGGGGTCAAACGAGCTACTGGATTTTCTCCCAAAAGATGTGGTTTTCATCACTGTTCTTATCAGGAACAACAGAAATAATAATATTGAATATCTCGAAATTAAAAAAAAATTAAATAAATCATAAATTAAAACGATTAAAATTTCCACACCTAAAATGTTATTCTGTGATATTTTAAAACGGAAAGAAATTTTCGAAAACAACAGGTAATATTTTCAACCTAAGGTTTTTCGTAAAGTTTCACAGAAAAAACTGAGGGTTCAATAATGTTCAGTAACGCTGTGCCGACGTTTTCAACTGCGCATGTGGCGAAAAGCGCGGGCCTATTTGAAATCAATAAATACTATGAATAGTCATAAAGATAAATATTGAAAAACGTTTTTTATTCTTCTTTAAAACAAATTAAATTGAATTATAGAAATACCTAGCTTCTTGAAAAAATTTAATATTCACCTAATATTGCAATGTATATTATATCATTTTAAATAGTCCCACGCTTCTTTTGCATGCGCAGTGGAAAACATCGGATTTTCAACATAACCTTAAAAACTGTTACATTTCAGGTGCGATATCTTCCTTTCAAGAATGACTAATGTCTATGATTTTCGTTTCTTCATTACATTTTTCCCAGTGCAATATTATTTAATTCGAATTATAAAGCAAAATGTGCATCATTAACTTGTAAAATCTTTGAAGTGAGTCAAGGCAGAAGTGACAAAAAGGCTCTATTGGAACCATTTGAATCCACACTTTGGGTTCATTTAGAAACCATTTATCATTTTGGGTCCCTTCTCAGCAAGAGAGGTTCGTTTTTGTTGCAGCTCCTTGGGAGCCAAAAATTGGTTTTAATAGAAACCCCAGTTTTCTCTGTGTTATTAATCGAACTTTAATGTGCTAATGCATTTATACACATTTATTTAATAAAAACCAGTAATATTTAAGTTTTGATCAAAATTGTGATTTGGGGCGGAATGAGCCAGGTTCATGGTGCGAGATGAGACGCGCATGTCCTGCGCTTGTCAAGTGCAGAGTTAAAAAATATAAAATGTTGCAATAATGAGAAATGATAGAAGAAAAACTGACAACAGGTCATCAGAAGAGACTATGGCAGTGGCTGTAAAATCTGTCTTGCAAAATAATTCTAGTGTTAGAGCAGCTGCAGTTGCTCAACAAGTTCCAAGAGCAACTTTAGCTCGTAAAGTTATAAAATGTTGGCAATCCAGGCGGAAAAATTATGTATAGTTTATACATAGTGTGATGTATTATATATAATATTCATTTGTGTTATGCATTTTTGTATGAAACAAATGAATATTATATATAATACTTCACATCATACAGAAACTATATATCATTTTTTCGCCTGGGATAAAGATGTTTCAGTGGAAAATTCTTGCAAAAAAGTGAGTGATAAAAGTACACGTACATATAATTTATAAAATGAATGCTATCCATTAAATTATAAGTCTTCGTTGTTATACGATTCTGAGGTTAATTTTATTAAGAAATTTTTAATGGTTTTGTAGTTATTTTTTCAGCATATTCAAGACAATTTTTTATTTTTATTCACACTGATGAATTGCAGAAATCTTCTAAAATATTAGGAGGTAACAATTCCTATTTTATGTAAAACTGAAAATAATAATTCTGTTAACCTGATCATTAATTGCATTTATACTTTCAAGTATTTATAAACCGGTCCCCTAAGTAATAAGACTTAATTTTACCTTAAAAAAGGATTTGTTGAACATTTTATAAAACATAATAACTCTAATAAAGAATTTTTAACTAAATTATGGTGAATCTTCAACATTAATTTAACATTAAGAGATTATTATTATTCAATCTAAAGATAATATTTTTCGAGGTTTTTCTAGTAAGGTATTATTTCCTGTTTTGATCAACATTAATTAATCTTCAACACATTTGATAAGAAAAATCATGAATCATTGAGGCAATCGTACAATTGAGCCCCCTAACCCTTTGTCAAAAATGCACGGAATAAAAGCGTTCTGAATTCAAAAAAATGCATGAGAAAAATCGTAAAAATTCAATTTTATCTAAACCAAACCTATTTGCTCAAATGTTCTTTCACAAGACATTAACCTAGAAGGTTTAAAATATTTTGTTACGGATTTTAAAAGGTTTTAAGATAATAAAAAAATTGTATTGCCTTCATATTCCTCAGAACAATAATTCTATCGATAATTAATATTGATTGAAACGATTTAAATTTAATATAATGTATAACTTCTCATTAAAAAAGTGTTCAGTTAAACAAAAATTTAAACGTTCAGCTTTTTAATGTTTCTAGCTTGAAATTTCTTTAAATGATATGCTTTGGAACATTTACAAATTTATTGATTCATTCTTCAATTTAAAGCTTTGAAAATGATAACTTAGAATTATATTTTTTAAACTGAATCTGAATCCTAGAATTGTATAATTGATAAAAGTTTTTAAAAATTATTTTGCAGTATAACTGTATTCAATTAAAACCTGTTTAGTTAAAAAGTGTTAAAAGCTTTCATTTTATTATTACACGGAAAAAATTTATCCGTAAAAAAGTCACGAACTAGTAGCTAGGTCTCGGATATGAGAAAAATTCATCGGATATTTATGTATTTTCGTAAATAACCTACGAACTTTGAGAAAGATTGGCGAACTCGATGTGAAAATTCTAAAACGGTTCATCACTTTTTTTTACGTGAATAATTACAAAAATATTACGAGTGATTGGGAAAAGATTCTCAGAGCACTCACGAGCTTGCCCGACAAATCTGGGAACTCGAAACTAAGTCTCCCTGTACGTGGCCCACGCACACACGCGCGGAGCGTGTGTGCGCTCGTATGTGTGCCTCGAGCTCGTCGGATGAGTGGCTAGAAGTTTTATAATACCTATTTTGTTTGGCCTCGATGGCTGCGCGTGTTTACGCACTCCTGGTTTATGTTTAGAAACTGGTGAGTCAGCAGTGTTTGAGGTTCGAATCTTCCGAGTTGCGAATTTATAAATTAATATAAAATTAAATCGCACAAATAAAATTTTTCCTCTTTTTATTTCAGTCTGAAATTTTCAGGAACTGTTCGTAGGAAATTCGAACTGTTCGTAAGAAACTTTGAAATTTATCCATATATTTCTCATAGAAATAAGGATTTAATGTTTCATTTTTTTATCTCATATCCGAGACTTAGGTACAAGTTCGTGACTTCTTCACGGATAAATTTTTTCCGTGTAGTTCAAATGTGAAAATTTTTAGCTTTAAGAGTTCAATTTTTTAATTTTATTGACCGTGCAACAAAAAACACAATCTAGAAAATTTTCAAAAAATTTTTTTTTATTACAAGATTTTAAAAAGTATTAGGAGAAACTCGCCTCCGTTTAAAAGATATTGAGGACTTTTAGAAGTAAGCAAGAAATTTAAAAATCTTTTATAAATTTTCGGAAAACTTTTCAAATATTTTTATTATCTTCCAACCTTCTAAAATTCCTGATTATATTTTGAAATGACTCGAATTTTTCTTAAAATTTGCAAAAATCATTCAAAATTAAAAAATTGCTTTAAAATCATCCAGACTTTTTTCGATATTTCTAGACATCTTTTGAAATCTGTTGAAATTTTCTTCAAAAATTAATTTTTTTAATTAAATAATCATTTCCAATTTTTCCAGGAATCTTAAGAAAGTTTTTCCATTCTTTTGAAACGTTTCAAAATTCATAAAAAGCTTCTATATTCTTTTAAAAATGTGCATAAATCTACACATTGTTTCAAACGTTCAAAAATCTTTTGATATTTTTAATTATTATTTCCAAGTCTTTCCAAAACTTCTACACCTTCTAAATTACTTATACAATGATTCGATTTTGTTTAATTCCGCAAAATTAGAATAATTGTCTTAAAATCTTCCAGATGCTTTTTTGACAGTTTTGGAGAAATTTTTGAATGTTTTAAAATATTTTTAAATATCAACTAAAAGTTAATTTTTAAAAATAAAGAATCATTTAAAATTTTGATTATTTTTCAACTTTTTCCATTATTATTATTTAAACAAATTATTAAAGTTGTTATAAAAATTTTTTTAAATACTTTAAAGTCATAACAATTGTTTTTGAAGATCGCAATGTTTTTTTGTGCACTTTGACAATAATTGACAAACAAGTGTTGCACTATCAGAAAATTTGTTTATTTCAGCGAGATAAAGAGTAAAAATGTCATCGAAAATATGCAATTAAACCTTTTTTTTACACAAATTATTTATAACATGAATTTTCAATTAATATTAATAATATAATTTATTGAAGTTGTTATCAACAAATTTGAGAACAGTTTGAAGTCATTAAAATTGTATTTAAATATCGCAACCTTTTTTGTGCACTTTGAAAATAATTGACAAAAAAGTGTTGCACTATAAGAAAAATTGGTAATTTCAACGAGATATAGAATAAAAATGTCATCAAAAATATGCAATTAAACCTTTTTTAACGCAAATTATTTATACCATGAGTTTTAAATGAATCTTCATCAAACAAATTATTGAAGTTAGTTATCAATAAATTTGAAAATATTTTAAATTTATTACAATTGTTTTTAAAGATCGCAATCTTTTGTGTTCACATTGAAAATAATTGTCAAAAAAGTGTTGCACCATCAGAAAAATTTAAAGTTTCAACGAGATATTATGTGAAAAATATGCTATTAAACAGTTTTTTTTTTCTGTAAAAAGGAACACAAATTATTGGCAACATGAATTTTCAATTAAAATTATTGAAACAATTTATTAAAGTTGTTATCAAACAATTTGAAAACAGTTTAAATTCATCACAATTGTTTTTAAAGATCGCAACCTTATTTCTTCACTTTGAAAATAATAATTGACAAACAAGTGGTGTACTAAAAAATTTTTTATTTCAACAAGATATAGAGTAAAAATGTTATGAAAAATATGCAACTAAACATTTTCTGTAAAATTGAAATCACCATTTAAAGATAAAACTTTAATTTCCACTAATACGTGTGACGTATTATGTGCACGATCCCTAAAGCCTATAGATATTCTGTGCTAATTTTTAAATTAAATCATTTTTCTGTTTCATTTAGATAATTTTACCGTCAATTAAAATTTAAATAACGTATGCATTAATGTAGAGCATGCTTTAATTAGCAAAAATATTAACTAATGCTTCAGGGATTTCGGTTACTAATCAATGAGTGCATTTTTTTATCGATTGCTTTTGACATAAAATTGATGAAGGGAAGTAAAAGATTCAACCTGTTTATTTGTATTTACATTTATTCCGGTAAAGTCCCCGCGGCTAATTGTATGTCATAATTCTTGTTTTTCCATTTTGAAGTAATGTCTTTGTAAATACGCTATGTATGTGGAGGTGAAGTGGGCTGTTTACAAGTTTCACAATATTGTCTTTTCATAGATTCTACAAATTAAAAAATGCTACACAATCGCGTTCTTTTATTATTTTTTCTGTTTGTCATGTTCCACGTTTTCAAAGTCTTCTTTTATTTAATATGTATATGGACCTGAAAAGATTTATATATGTTTACTAAGCAATACTTCATATAGTTTTCCACAAATATTTCCAGTAATCGAATTAGTAATTTCATACTAATCCTTAATATGGCTCACTTTTATCCTATAGAAGCAACGCAATCTCTTTGAAAGTAAAATAACGTGGAAAATTAACATTCTGAAGATGTGTGAAATTGATGTTTCATGAAAAAACGTTTCTTTGCACGAGCAATCTAATTAGCTGCACTATTCAGATAGTCTGAACATTTATTTATCGAGGGCCTGTCTAAAGTTTGACACTAATGGTTTCTTAACTTGTAGAAACAAAGAATATCCATGTCATTAGTCCGAAGTTGTCTCAATATAAAAATAAAATTTTTTATTTCAGTTATGTGATTGTCAGTGAACGAATAAGTAATCTGCTGGTATCGATAGACATCTTTTCTTTGCTGTGCATGGTGCCTTCACATTGAATCAGTACTACTGAGCATTGATGGGAATTCACAAATATTATAGAAATTATATAGAATTGAAGATAATTCATGGAAACTAATGACAACTTATTCAAAAGTATCTAAGCTTTCATTTCTAACGCTCTTATGAACTCTAACAGAATATTCTGTTTACATACCATCCTCAAATAAAAAATACACTGCACTAACCCAGTTGGCTAATCAAATTCTTAAAATATGTTAATACCATTGAAGTTTTCATGAATAAAATCTGTAACAACATAAAATTCTATATAAATTTTGCAGCTCGCCAAAATTTAGTTTCGATTAACTTATTATTTGATTTTGGAAAACCCTTGATTTAATCTTCGAGATTTCGGAAGTTACACAGTATTTCGAGACTTGGCCAACCAATGATTCAAAATATTTTGATTTTGAGAACTGATTTTGCCTGAATTTTCCCTTATTTTATGTAAATGTCGTTTCAGAGCCTGACTCATCAGGAAAATTTGAGTTAAGAAACTTTAGACGCCTTTTTAAAGTTTGGCCTTTTGAATATTCAGGCCATTTTCATCCCGTTCTAACGTCTTCAAGTATACTTCTGGTCGCACCTACGTGGAATAATTTTGGAATGCATTTAGACATTTTCTGGTGCCTTAGTTACATTAGAATTCTTCACCTAGCGTGAAATTCATTATTTTTTTCGAATCTTAGAAGGCTTCATCATTATGTTCAAAATATACGTTCTAAACCTTCTATTGGCTTCTATGGGCTTCAATATTGGAGAAGCGCTATGTTGACTTACCATCCTTTGGACCGAATTAACTTGGATTAAAAAATTAATTCAGAATATTACTAATATTGAATTATAGACAATCAATTTTAAAGAACACGGCCCTGAATTTGAATTCAGATCCTTTGGAATGTAACGAAATTCGACCAATCAGAAAATAAACAAAACCCTCTCACCGATCACCTTTTTGTCAGCACCTTCCGAAGAAGAAAGTCTTACCATTAAAAAAAAAAGGATTACTAATTAAATGTCCTCTCCTGTATTTAAACATGGCTTTTCAAATATTTGATTTGTAATTTTGAATCCAGGAATTTTCCTGTTTTAAGATTAATTTGATTCTTCTATCACTTTGGTAAGGTTTCATAATTAAGAATCTAGTCGAGAAGTCTTTTTGCTTCCTCATAGAGGAAGCTTTGTAATGGTAACATTTTCTAAAAATTTTAAATTCATTTAATTAAACCTTCCTTAATTCAAAAATGTATAATACAATGTTCTAAGAAATTGTCCGAGTGTGTGTGTGGATGTGTGTGAGGATATGTGTTTGGATGTGTGGATGTCACACTTTTTTGTGAACACGATAACATGAAAACAGTTGCAGATAAATTGATAAAATTTGGAGGGCTTATTTTCCCCACTAATACCTTGAAACTGACCGTAGTATTTCTGAAAATATTTATTGCATTTTTTTGCACTCAATAATATTTTAAAAATTGGTTTTTTATAGTAAATCTTTTTTCATTAACATAATTCAAAGTTGATGCAACAATATAAAAGATTCCTTTGTTCGAGACGAATCGATTGACCTATAATATTAATACATTTTATTAAAGAGTAGAGGGAAGTTATCCTCATTTATATATTTTGAAAATCGGTTTTTTATGTAAATTTTTTTTTATTTTCATAATTTAAAGTTGATGCGAGAATAGAAAACATGTGTTGATTCGCGACAAATCGATTGACCTATAATATTTATACATTCCATTGAAGAGTAAGGAAGCTATTGTAATGCATAATATTTGAAAATACGGTTTTTTATAGTAAAACTTTTTTCTTGAATATAATTCAAAGTTGATGTAAGGATATAAAAGATTCCTTGGTTCGAGACGAATCGATTGACCTACAATTATAATACATTTTATTAAAGAGTAGGGAAGTTATGGTAATTTATATATTTTTTTAATCGATTTTTATAGTAAAAATGTTGACTTGCATGTTGGTGGCGGAAGTGAGAACGCGTTTAGTGACAGGTGGAGAGAGAATTTTACGGAATTTGTGTGGAAGGTGTGAGTGGAGTGTGAGGGTGGAAGCCGAGGAGGTGAGTAGGGTTGTGTGGGGTGAATTGGGGAGATAAAAAGTGAGTTTCAGCGTGGGTGGGAGGTGGTATCTAGCTGGATAGGGAAAGTGAGGTTAGGTTGGCAAGTAATCGGGGGATTCCGTGGTCAGGAGTCCTGGGCTCTCGAGGGTTCAAGGGTGGTTCTCGAAAAGTTAGGGGATGCTAAGGGAGAGAAAGGGGTGTCTGCAGGGACTGAGGAATTGAAAAAAAAGGGGGGAAAAAAAAAAGGAAAATTTGGCGGCGAAAGACGCCAACATTTTGCAGAGACATCTGTCGGTTGCGGCAGGTACTGCATGGATAGATCCCATTTACCGGCGGTAGAGCGGGAGGTGGGCAGCGAGAGTACTGGCAGTGCTGGTAGTGAAACCGACGGGGAGGGAATTTTCCACAAGCCACGACGGCCAACAACGCGTCGCCCGGTGTCGAGCGGTGCGTCGGGGAGAGGGAGAAATCGGGACGGTGGCAACGAAGGAAGCGAGAAGGTAAGGGAGAGAGCGTCAAGCGCAAGTGACGGGGAGGATCTCTTGAAAAGGAAGAGAGACAGCCAAGGGAGTCCGGAGAAAAGCGAGGTCGAGAGCCCGTTTAAAAAAAGCGGGATAACACCGAGGTCACCCCCCAAAAAAATGGAGGGGATGTTGGAAAAGGAGGCTCTCGGGATGTTGATAGGCGAGATCAGGGGGCTGAGGGAGGACGTAAGGGGGACCAAGGAGCAGATGGAAGGTATGAGGGAAGACCTGCGAATCAGAGATGAGAAATAAGAAAAGGAGGTGAAAGAGCTGAGAGAGAGAGTAGATGGGTTAGAGAGGGAAAGAAAAGAAAAAGAAGTTAAAATAAAACAGATGGAAGAGGAGATTAGGGCATGGAAAGAAAGGACGGAAAAAAGGCTTGAGAAGGTGGAGGGCAGGACGGAAATGGAAATAGGAGTCGGGGGTAGCGGGGGCTAGATTAAAGGTATTTGGGAGAGGGTAGGGAATATGATAGAAGAGAAAGTGGGAGAGCGTAGGAATGAAAAGGAGGAGAGGGCGGATAGGGAAAGGATAAGGGCAATGGAGTTGAGAATGGAGAGAAAGGAGAAGGCAGACAGGAGAAATAATATTGTGATAAGAGGGTTGAAGATGAAGAGCGGGGAAGAAAGGGAGGGCGTGGAAGCGCTGCTACAGAGCATAGGGTGGAATAAAGGCAGGGTAGGGAAAGTTAAGTTGGAGGGGAGAAAGGAGAAAGAAGTGGCGGTTGTGGAGTTGGAGAGCTGGGAAGAAAAATTGGGGGTAATGAGAAATAAAAATAGGATAAAGGATAAGGAAGTTTTCATCGATCACGATTTGACGAGAAAGGAAAGGGATGTACAGAGAATGCTGTACGACAGGGCTAGGAGGGAGAGGAGTGAAGGGAGATCGGCGAAGGTAGGATATCGGAAAATAAAAATAGACGAGAAAATGTGGGTGTGGGACGAGGAGAAAGAGGTGTTGAAGGAAGTGCAGGGGAATTTGTTTCGTAGGAAGTAGGGGGGCGGGGGTAATGCAGGGTAGAGGAGTTGTGAAGGTGCTTTACTGGAACGTAGCAGGGGTAAAGAAGAAGGATGAGGAGTTCTGGAGGTATATCCAGGAATTTGATGTGGTAGGACTGGTAGAGACGTGGGTGGAAAGAAAGGAATGGGATAGAATAGAGCCAAAGCTGCCAAGGGGGTATAGGTGGAGACTCCAGGAGGCGGTCAGAGTGAAGAAGAAAGGAAGGGCTAGTGGGGGAATTATAACGGGGATTAGAGATGGATTAGAGGAAGAAGCTCACGGAGAGGTAGAGGGGGAGGGAGTGCAAATGAGGAAAGTAAAGACAGGAGGGGTAATGTGTAAGTTTGTGACAGTGTACAATAAGGATGGGATGGAAAGAATTAAGGAAAGGGTGGAAGACCTGTTAGGTGAAAGAGAAGAGGGTATGGTTGTACTGGGTGGGGACTTTAACGCGAGGATGGGGAGGGAAGGGGGCCTTTACAGGGAAGGGGAGAGCTTCGAAAGGAACTCAAAGGATAGGTTAATAAATAAGGAGGGGGAGATTCTAAGGGACTGGATGGAGGATAGAGGCTGGGCCGTGGCAAATGGTATGGCAACTGGGGACGAAGAGGGAGAATACACATACGTAGGTAAGGTGGGGGTATCGGTAATAGATTATGTAGTTATGAATATGCAAGGGTGGGAGGAGATGGAGAGATTCGCAGTAGAAGGGAGGGTCGAATCAGACCATCAGCCATTAGGGTTGTGGATAAGGGGTGAGAACGGCGGAAGGCAAGGTGGGGAAGAAGTGTCGACGGGGGAGAGGGTTAGCTGGACGAGGAAGGCGATAGAGAAATATAAGGAGCAGTTAGGGAAGGTACGCTTCGAAGGGGAGACGGTGGAAGAGATATGGGAGGATTTAAAAGAGAAAGTGAAAGGGTGCGTGCAAAAGAAAGTATTCAAAAAGAAGAAGAAAGGAATGGTGAAGCCGTGGTGGGATAGGGAATGTAAAAAGATTAAAAGAAAGGTGAAGCGGAAGTATAAGAAGTGGAAACAGGGTACTGCGAAAAGGGAGGAGTACGTAGAAATAAGGAAGGGGTTTAGATTGATGTGTAAGAAGAAAGAACAGGAAAAGGAGAAAGAGATGGAGGAGGAGTTAGGAAATGTTAAGACAGAAGGGGACGTCTGGAAGATAATAAATAGGTTTAGGAAGCGTAGAGTAGGGATAAGCGACAAGATAGGGAGTGAGGAGTGGAGGGAGTTTTTTAAAGAATCATTTCAGGGCTCAGATTCAAGGAAGAGAGATGATGGGAGTAGAAGAACGGGGGAGGCAGAGATGGAGGAGTTGAATGACGAGGAGATAGAGAAACAGATAAGGAAGTTAAAAAGGTCAAAATCAGCAGGGCTGGATGGGCTAGAGAACGAAGCATGGCTGTTTAGTACACAGGAGGTTAGGGAGAGGCTGAAGGAGGTAGTGAAGAAAGTATGGAGGGGGGAGGGATTCCCACGAGGGTGGAGAGAAGGATTAATAGTGCCTCTGTATAAGAAAGGAGCGAGGGATAGGCAGGAAAATTATAGGGGGATTATGCTAATGAATACGGCGTATAAAGTATACGCGATGGTAGTAGCGGAGAGGCTGCGGAAGGATGTCGAGGGGAAAGGAATATTGCCAGAGACGCAGGCGGGCTTTAGGGCAGGTAGGAGTACTATCGACAATATCTACGTTCTGCAGCACGTGGTGGATAGAGAATTAGCGAAGAAGGGATCGAGAGTGTACGCGTTTTTTGTGGATCTAAAAGGTGCGTTTCCGTCGGTGGATAGGGGGAGGTTGTGGGAGGCGATGCAGGAGAGGGGAGTGGAGAGAGGCCTGATCGAGAGGGTAAGGGAGATATATGAAGAAACCAAGAAAAGGTAAGAGGAGGACAGGGGATTTCGGAGGGATTCTGGATAGATAGGGGGTTAAGACAAGGGTGTCCGCTTAGCCCGACGCTTTTTGCGATTTTAATTGCGGATATGGAAAGTAAGCTGGAGGCCGGAGTGGTAGGAGGAGTCAGGATAGGAGGGGTTAGAATTTGGCCGCTAGCGTATGCAGATGACATAGTGTTGTTGGCAAAAAGCGAGGAGGCCTTAAAGGAAATGATGAAGAGGTTGAGAAGATACCTGGATAAGAACAGGTTAGAACTGAATGCGGAAAAGTCCAAGATTATGGTTTTCAGAAAAGGAGGTGGAAGGGATAAGGAAGGGGAGTGGAAGTGGAAGGGAAAGGCGGTGCAGGCGGTGAAAGAGTTTGTGTACCTGGGCTTCTTGTTTCGGAGGAATGGCGGAGTGGATGGTCACATAAAAGAGAGAGTGAGGAGGGCAAATGTGGTGATGAGGCAGGTGTGGGGGTTGGGAAAGAAGTTATTCGCGGATGATTTTGGAAGGAGAATGAAATTGTTTGACTCACTAGTGATGAGTGTGCTATTGTATGGAGTAGAGGTGTGGGGGTGGAAGGAAAGCGAAGAGGTAAATAGGATACAGGAGAGGTATGTAAAGTGGACACTGGGGTTGGCAAGGAACACGCCTAATTATATTGTCAGGAGGGAGATGGGGAGAACGAGTGTAGGGATTCTAGCGGGGAGTCGAGCGTGTAAAT